>CM072090.1:25672133-25929011 GCA_036850905.1 Luffa acutangula | reverse complement strand
TTTGAATCATGTGCCGTCCAAAGCTCCTAAAGAACTCTCATGGGGTCGAACTTTGAGTTCTAAACTCTATGAAACTCAAACGGAGCGAAGTTTTGACCAAGTTCGTCCAAACTAGATGAAAAACTCTCATTGGGACAAACTTTGGGTTCCGATCTCTCGAAAACTTAAACGTAGTAACGTTTGGACCATGTGTCGTCCAAACCACCTAACAAACTCTCATTTGGATGAACTTTGAGTTCCAAACTCTCTCGAAAGTCAAACGGAGCAAAGTTTGGACCAACTTCGTCCAAACTAGATGAAAAACTCTCAATTGGACGAACTTTGGGTTCAAGCTCTCAAAAACTTAAACGGAGTAACATTTTGATCATGTGTCGTCCAAACCACCTAAAGAACTCTTTTTTGGCCGAACCTTTAGTTCCAAACTCTCTGAAATTCAAACGGAGCAAAGTTTGGACCAACTTCGTCCAAACTGGATGAAAAACTCTCATTGGGACGAACTTCGGGTTCCGAGCTCTCAAAAACTTAAACGGAGTAACGTTTGGACCATGTGTCATCCAAAGCACCTAAAGAACTCTCATTGGCCGAATTTTGAGTTCCAAACTCTCCGAAATTCAAACAGAGCAAAGATTGGACCAACTTCGTCCAAACTAGATGAAAAAACTCTCATTGGGACAAACTTCGGTTTCGAGCACTAAAAACTTAAAGCGGAGTAACATTTGAATCATGTGTCGTCCAAACCTCGTAAAGAACTCTCATTGGGTCGAACTTTGAGTTCTAAACTCTCCGAAACTCAAACGGAGCAAAGTTTGGACCAAGTTCGTCCAAACTAGATGAAAAACTCTCATTGGGACAAACTTTCGGTTCCGATCTCTCGAAAACTTAAACGGAGTAACGTTTGGACCATGTGTCGTTCAAACCACCTAAAGAACTCTCATTTGGATGAACTTTGAGTTCCAAACTCTCTCGAAAGTCAAACGGAGCAAAGTTTGGACCAACTTCGTCCAAACTAGATGAAAAACTTTCATTGGGACGAACTTTGGGTTCGAGCTCTCAAAAACTTAAACGGAGTAACATTTAGATCATGTGTCGTCCAAATCACCTAAAGAACTCTTTTTGGGCCGAACCTTTAGTTCCAAACTCTCTGAAACTCAAACGGAGAAAAGTTTGGACCAAGTTCGTCCAAAGTAGATGAAAAACTCTCATTGGGACAAACTTTGGGTTCCGAGCTCTCAAAAACTTGAACGGAGTAACGTTTGGACCATTGTCGTCCAAACCACCAAAAGAACTCTCATTGGACAAAACTTTGAGTTCCAAACTCTCCGAAACTCAAACAGAGCAAAGTTTGGAACAAGTTCGTCCAAACTAGATTAAAAACTCTCATTGGAAAGAACTTTTTATTCCGAGCTCTCAAAAACTTAAACAGAGTAACGTTTGGACCATGTGTCTTCCAAACCACCTAAAGAACTCTCATTCGGCCGTACTTTGAGTTCAAAACTCTCTGAAACTCAAAATGAGCAAAGTTTGGACCAACCTCGTCCAAACTAGGTGAAAAACCCTCATTGGGACGAACTTTGGGTTCCGAACTCTCAAAAACATAAACGGAGTAAAGTTTGGACCATGTGTCGTCCAAACCACCTAAAGTACTCTCATTGGGCCTAACTTTAAGTTCCAAACTCCCTGAAATTCAAACGGAGCAAAGTTTGGACCAACTTCGTCCAAACTAGATGAAAAACTCTCATTGGGACGAACTTCGGGTTTCGAGCTCTCAAAAACTTAAACGGAGTAACGTTTTGGACCATGTTTTCATCCAAAGCACCTAAGGAACTCTCATTGGGCCGAACTTTGAGTTCCAAACTCTCCAAAATTCAAACGGAGCAAAGTTTGGACCAACTTTCGTCAAAACTAGATGAAAAACTCTCATTAGGACAAACTTCGGGTTTCGAGCACTAAAAAACTTAAACGGAGTAACGTTTGAATCATGTGTCGTCCAAAGCTCCTAAAGAACTCTCATTGGGTCGAACTTTGAGTTCTAAACTCTATGAAACTCAAACGGAGCGAAGTTTTGGACCAAGTTCGTCCAAACTAGATGAAAAACTCTCATTGGGACAAACTTTGGGATCCGATCTCTCGAAAACTTAAACGGAGTAACGTTTGGACCATGTGTCGTCCAAACCACCTAACGAACTCTCATTTGGATGAACTTTGAGTTCCAAACTCTCTCGAAAGTCAAACGGAGCAAAGTTTGGACCAACTTCGTCCAAACTAGATGAAAAACTCTCATTGGGACGAACTTTGTGTTCAAGCTCTCAAAAACTTAAACGGAGTAACATTTTGATCATGTGTCGTCCAAACTACCTAAAGAACTCTTTTTTGGCCGAACCTTTAGTTCCAAACTCTCTGAAATTCAAACGGAGCAAAGTTTGGACCAACTTCGTCCAAACTGGATGAAAAACTCTCATTGGGACGAACTTCGGGTTCCGAGCTCTCAAAAACTTAAACGGAGTAACGTTTGGACCATGTGTCATCCAAAGCACCTAAAGAACTCTCATTGGGCCGAATTTTGAGTTCCAAACTCTCCGAAATTCAAACAGAGCAAAGATTGGACCAACTTCGTCCAAACTAGATGAAAAACTCTCATTGGGACAAACTTCGGGTTTCGAGCACTAAAAAACTTAAGCGGAGTAACATTTGAATCATGTGTCGTCCAAACCTCGTAAAGAACTCTCATTGGGTCGAACTTTGAGTTCTAAACTCTCCGAAACTCAAACGGAGCAAAGTTTGGACCAAGTTCGTCCAAACTAGATGAAAAACTCTCATTGGGACAAACTTTCGGTTCCGATCTCTCGAAAACTTAAACGGAGTAACGTTTGGACCATGTGTCGTTCAAACCACCTAAAGAACTCTCATTGGGATGAACTTTGAGTTCCAAACTCTCTCGAAAGTCAAACGGAGCAAAGTTTGGACCAACTTCGTCCAAACTAGATGAAAAACTTTCATTGGGACGAACTTTGGGTTCGAGCTCTCAAAAACTTAAACGGAGTAACATTTGGATCATGTGTCGTCCAAACCACCTAAAGAACTCTTTTTGGGTCGAACCTTCAGTTCCAAACTCTCTGAAACTCAAACGGAGCAAGGTTTGGACCAAGTTCGTCCAAAGTAGATGAAAAACTCTCATTGGGACAAACTTTGGGTTCCGAGCTCTCAAAAACTTGAACGGAGTAACGTTTGGACCATGTGTCGTCCAAACCACCAAAAGAACTCTCATTGGACAAAACTTTGAGTTCCAAACTCTCCGAAACTCAAACAGAGCAAAGTTTGGAACAAGTTCGTCCAAACTAGATTAAAAACTCTCATTGGAAAGAACTTTTGGTTCCAAGCTCTCAAAAACTTAAACAGAGTAACGTTTGGACCATGTGTCTTCCAAACCACCTAAAGAACTCTAATTTGGCCCTACTTTGAGTTCAAAACTCTCGGAAACTCAAAATGAGCAAAGTTTGGACCAACATCATCCAAACTAGGTGAAAAACCCTCATTGGGACGAACTTTGGGTTCCGAACTCTCAAAAACATAAACGGAGTAAAGTTTGGACCATGTGTCGTCCAAACCACCTAAAGTACTCTCATTGGGCCTAACTTTAAGTTCCAAACTCCCTGAAATTCAAACGGAGCAAAGTTTGGACCAACTTCGTCCAAACTAGATGAAAAACTCTCATTGGGACGAACTTCGGGTTTCGAGCTCTCAAAAACTTAAACGGAGTAACGTTTGGACCATGTTTCATCCAAAGCACCTAAGGAACTCTCATTGGGCCGAACTTTGAGTTCCAAACTCTCCAAAATTCAAACGGAGCAAAGTTTGGACCAACTTCGTCAAAACTAGATGAAAAACTCTCATTAGGACAAACTTCGGGTTTCGAGCACTAAAAAACTTAAACGGAGTAACGTTTGAATCATGTGTCGTCCAAAGCTCCTAAAGAACTCTCATTGGGTCGAACTTTGAGTTCTAAACTCTATGAAACTCAAACGGAGCGAAGTTTTGACCAAGTTCGTCCAAACTAGATGAAAAACTCTCATTGGGACAAACTTTGGGATCCGATCTCTCGAAAACTTAAACGGAGTAACGTTTGGACCATGTGTCGTCCAAACCACCTAACGAACTCTCATTTGGATGAACTTTGAGTTCCAAACTCTCTCGAAAGTCAAACGGAGCAAAGTTTGGACCAACTTCGTCCAAACTAGATGAAAAACTCTCATTGGGACGAACTTTGTGTTCAAGCTCTCAAAAACTTAAACGGAGTAACATTTTGATCATGTGTCGTCCAAACTACCTAAAGAACTCTTTTTTGGCCGAACCTTTAGTTCCAAACTCTCTGAAATTCAAACGGAGCAAAGTTTGGACCAACTTCGTCCAAAACTGGATGAAAAACTCTCATTGGGACGAACTTTCGGGGTTCCGAGCTCTCAAAAACTTAAACGGAGTAACGTTTGGACCATGTGTCATCCAAAGCACCTAAAGAACTCTCATTGGGCCGAATTTTGAGTTCCAAACTCTCCGAAATTCAAACAGAGCAAAGATTGGACCAACTTCGTCCAAACTAGATGAAAAAACTCTCATTGGGACAAACTTCGGGTTTCGAGCACTAAAAAACTTAAGCGGAGTAACATTTGAATCATGTGTCGTCCAAACCTCGTAAAGAACTCTCATTGGGTCGAACTTTGAGTTCTAAACTCTCCGAAACTCAAACGGAGCAAAGTTTGGACCAAGTTCGTCCAAACTAGATGAAAAACTCTCATTGGGACAAACTTTTCGGTTCCGATCTCTCGAAAACTTAAACGGAAGTAAACGTTTGGACCATGTGTCGTTCAAACCACCTAAAGAACTCTCATTGGGATGAACTTTGAGTTCCAAACTCTCTCGAAAGTCAAACGGAGCAAAGTTTGGACCAACTTCGTCCAAACTAGATGAAAAACTTTCATTGGGACGAACTTTGGGTTCGAGCTCTCAAAAACTTAAACGGAGTAACATTTGGATCATGTGTCGTCCAAACCACCTAAAGAACTCTTTTTGGGTCGAACCTTCAGTTCCAAACTCTCTGAAACTCAAACGGAGCAAGGTTTGGACCAAGTTCGTCCAAAGTAGATGAAAAACTCTCATTGGGACAAACTTTGGGTTCCGAGCTCTCAAAAACTTGAACGGAAGTAACGTTTGGACCATGTGTCGTCCAAACCACCAAAAGAACTCTCATTGGACAAAACTTTGAGTTCCAAACTCTCCGAAACTCAAACAGAGCAAAGTTTGGAACAAGTTCGTCCAAACTAGATTAAAAACTCTCATTGGAAAGAACTTTTGGTTCCAAGCTCTCAAAAACTTAAACAGAGTAACGTTTGGACCATGTGTCTTCCAAACCACCTAAAGAACTCTAATTTGGCCCTACTTTGAGTTCAAAACTCTCGGAAACTCAAAATGAGCAAAGTTTGGACCAACATCGTCCAAACTAGGTGAAAAACCCTCATTGGGACGAACTTTGGGTTCCGAACTCTCAAAAACATAAACGGAGTAAAGTTTGGACCATGTGTCGTCCAAACCACCTAAAGTACTCTCATTGGGCCTAACTTTAAGTTCCAAACTCCCTGAAATTCAAACGGAGCAAAGTTTGGACCAACTTCGTCCAAACTAGATGAAAAACTCTCATTGGGACGAACTTCGGGTTTCGAGCTCTCAAAAACTTAAACGGAGTAACGTTTGGACCATGTTTCATCCAAAGCACCTAAGGAACTCTCATTGGGCCGAACTTTGAGTTCCAAACTCTCCAAAATTCAAACGGAGCAAAGTTTGGACCAACTTCGTCAAAACTAGATGAAAAACTCTCATTAGGACAAACTTCGGGTTTCGAGCACTAAAAAACTTAAACGGAGTAACGTTTGAATCATGTGTCGTCCAAAGCTCCTAAAGAACTCTCATTGGGTCGAACTTTGAGTTCTAAACTCTATGAAACTCAAACGGAGCGAAGTTTTGACCAAGTTCGTCCAAACTAGATGAAAAACTCTCATTGGGACAAACTTTGGGATCCGATCTCTCGAAAACTTAAACGGAGTAACGTTTGGACCATGTGTCGTCCAAACCACCTAACGAACTCTCATTTGGATGAACTTTGAGTTCCAAACTCTCTCGAAAGTCAAACGGAGCAAAGTTTGGACCAACTTCGTCCAAACTAGATGAAAAACTCTCATTGGGACGAACTTTGTGTTCAAGCTCTCAAAAACTTAAACGGAGTAACATTTTGATCATGTGTCGTCCAAACTACCTAAAGAACTCTTTTTTGGCCGAACCTTTAGTTCCAAACTCTCTGAAATTCAAACGGAGCAAAGTTTGGACCAACTTCGTCCAAACTAGATGAAAAACCCTCATTGGGACGAACTTCGGGTTCCGAGCTCTCAAAAACTTAAACGGAGTAACGTTTGGACCATGTGTCATCCAAAGCACCTAAAGAACTCTCATTGGGCCGAATTTTGAGTTCCAAACTCTCCGAAATTCAAACGGAGAAAAGTTTGGACCAACTTCGTCCAAACTAGATGAAAAACTCTCATTGGGACAAACTTCGGGTTTCGAGCACTAAAAAACTTAAACGGAGTAACATTTGTATCATGTGTCGTCCAAACCTCCTAAATAACTCTCATTTGGTCGAACTTTTAGTTCTAAACTCTCCGAAACTCAAACGGAGCAAAGTTTGGACCAAGTTCGTCCAAACTAGATGAAAAACTCTCATGGGGACAAACTTTCGGTTCCGATCTCTCGAAAACTTAAACGGAGTAACGTTTGGACCATGTGTCGTTCAAACCACCTAAAGAACTCTCATTTGGATGAACTTTGAGTTCCAAACTCTCTCGAAAGTCAAACGGAGCAAAGTTTTGACCAACTTCGTCCAAACTAGATGAAAAACTTTCATTGGGACGAACTTTGGGTTCGAGCTCTCAAAAACTTAAACGGAGTAACATTTGGATTATGTGTCGTCCAAACCACCTAAAGAACTCTTTTTGGGTCGAACCTTCAGTTCCAAACTCTCTGAAACTCAAACGGAGCAAGGTTTGGACCAAGTTCGTCCAAAGTAGATGAAAAACTCTCATTGGGACAAACTTTGGGTTCCGAGCTCTCAAAAACTTGAACGGAGTAACGTTTGGACCATGTGTCGTCCAAACCACCAAAAGAACTCTCATTGGACAAAACTTTGAGTTCCAAACTCTCCGAAACTCAAACAGAGCAAAGTTTGGAACAAGTTCGTCCAAACTAGATTAAAAACTCTCATTGGAAAGAACTTTTGGTTCCGAGCTCTCAAAAACTTAAACAGAGTAACGTTTGGACCATGTGTCTTCCAAACCACCTAAAGAACTCTAATTTGGCCGTACTTTGAGTTCAAAACTCTCGGAAACTCAAAATGAGCAAAGTTTGGACCAATTTCGTCCAAACTAGGTGAAAAACCCTCATTGGGACGAACTTTGGGTTCCGAACTCTCAAAAACATAAACGGAGTAAAGTTTGGACCATGTGTCGTCCAAACCACCTAAAGTACTCTCATTGGGCCTAACTTTAAGTTCCAAACTCCCTGAAATTCAAACGGAGCAAAGTTTGGACCAACTTCGTCCAAACTAGATGAAAAACTCTCATTGGGACGAACTTCGGGTTTCGAGCTCTCAAAAACTTAAACGGAGTAACGTTTGGACCATGTTTCATCCAAAGCACCTAAGGAACTCTCATTGGGCCGAACTTTGAGTTCCAAACTCTCCAAAATTCAAACGGAGCAAAGTTTGGACCAACTTCGTCAAAACTAGATGAAAAACTCTCATTGGGACAAACTTCGGGTTTCGAGCACTAAAAAACTTAAACGGAGTAACATTTGTATCATGTGTCGTCCAAACCTCCTAAATAACTCTCATTGGGTCGAACTTTGAGTTCTAAACTCTATGAAACTCAAACGGAGCGAAGTTTTGACCAAGTTCGTCCAAACTAGATGAAAAACTCTCATTGGGACAAACTTTGGGATCCGATCTCTCGAAAACTTAAACGGAGTAACGTTTGGACCATGTGTCGTCCAAACCACCTAACGAAATCTCATTTGGATGAACTTTGAGTTCCAAACTCTCTCGAAAGTCAAACGGAGCAAAGTTTGGACCAACTTCGTCCAAACTAGATGAAAAACTCTCATTGGGACGAACTTTGTGTTCAAGCTCTCAAAAACTTAAACGGAGTAACATTTTGATCATGTGTCGTCCAAACTACCTAAAGAACTCTTTTTTGGCCGAACCTTTAGTTCCAAACTCTCTGAAATTCAAACGGAGCAAAGTTTGGACCAACTTCGTCCAAACTAGATGAAAAACCCTCATTGGGACGAACTTCGGGTTCCGAGCTCTCAAAAACTTAAACGGAGTAACGTTTGGACCATGTGTCATCCAAAGCACCTAAAGAACTCTCATTGGGCCGAATTTTGAGTTCCAAACTCTCCGAAATTCAAACGGAGAAAAGTTTGGACCAACTTCGTCCAAACTAGATGAAAAACTCTCATTGGGACAAACTTCGGGTTTCGAGCACTAAAAAACTTAAACGGAGTAACATTTGTATCATGTGTCGTCCAAACCTCCTAAATAACTCTCATTTGGTCGAACTTTTAGTTCTAAACTCTCCGAAACTCAAACGGAGCAAAGTTTGGACCAAGTTCGTCCAAACTAGATGAAAAACTCTCATTGGGAAAAACTTTCGGTTCCGATCTCTCGAAAACTTAAACGGAGTAACGTTTGGACCATGTATCGTTCAAACCACCTAAAGAACTCTCATTTGGATGAACTTTGAGTTCCAAACTCTCTCGAAACTCAAACGGAGCAAAGTTTGGACCAACTTCGTCCAAACTAGATGAAAAACTCTCATTGGGACGAACATTGGGTTCAAGCTCTCAAAAACTTAAGCGGAGTAACATTTTGATCATGTGTCGTCCAAACCACCTAAAGAACTCTTTTTGGGCCGAACCTTCAGTTCCAAACTCTCTGAAACTCAAACGGAGCAATGTTTGGACCAAGTTCGTCCAAAGTAGATGAAAAACTCTCATTGGGACAAACTTCGGGTTTCGAGCACTAAAAAACTTAAACGGAGTAACGTTTGAATCATGTGTCGTCCAAACCTCCTAAAGAACTCTCATTGGGTCGAACTTTGAGTTCTAAACTCTATGAAACTCAAACGGAGTGATGTTTTGACCAAGTTCGTCCAAACTAGATGAAAAACTCTCATTGGGACAAACTTTGGGTTCCGATCTCTCGAAAACTTAAACGGAGAAACGTTTGGACCATGTGTCGTCCAAACCACCTAACGAACTCTCATTTGGATAAACTTTGAGTTCCAAACTCTCTCGAAAGTCAAACGGAGCAAGGTTTGGACCAACTTCGTCCAAACTAGATGAAAAACTCTCATTGGGGGACGAACATTGGGTTTCAAGCTCTCAAAAAACTTAAGCGGAGTAACATTTTGATCATGTGTCGTCCAAACCACCTAAAGAACTCTTTTGGCCGAACCTTTAGTTCCAAACTCTCTGAAACTCAAACGGAGCAAAGTTTGGACCAAGTTCGTCCAAAGTAGATGAAAAACTCTCATTGGGACAAACTTTGGGTTCCAAGCTCTCAAAAACTTGAACGGAGTAACGTTTGGACCATGTGTCGTCCAAACCACCAAAAGAACTCTCATAGGGCCAAACTTTGAGTTCCAAACTCTCCGAAACTCAAACAGAGCAAAGTTTTGAACAAGTTCGTCCAAACTAGATTAAAAACTCTCATTGGAAAGAACTTTTGGTTCTGAGCTCTCAAAAACTTAAACAGAGTAACGTTTGGACCATGTGTCTTCCAAACCACCTAAAGAACTCTCATTTGGCCGTACTTTGAGTTCAAAACTCTCTGAAACTCAAAATGAGCAAAGTTTGGACCAACTTCATCCAAACTAGGTGAAAAAGCCTCATTGGGACGAACGTTTGGTTCCAAACTCTCAAAAACATAAACGGAGTAAAGTTTGGACCATGTGTCGTCCAAACCACCTAAAGAACTCTCATTGGGCCTAGCTTTAAGTTCCAAACTCCCTGAAATTCAAACAGAGCAAAGTTTGGACCAACTTCGTCCAAACTAGATGAAAAACTCTCATTGGGACGAACTTCGGGTTCCGAGCTCTCAAAAACTTAAACAGAGTAACGTTTGGACCATGTGTCATCCAAAGCACCTAAGGAACTCTCGTTGGGCCGAACTTTGAGTTCCAAACTCTCCGAAATTCAAACGTAGCAAAGTTTGGACCAACTTCGTCAAAACTAGATGAAAAACTCTCATTGGGACAAACTTCGGGTTTCGAGCACTAAAAAACTTAAACGGAGTAACGTTTGAATCATGTGTCGTCCAAACCTCCTAAAGAACTCTCATTGGGTCGAACTTTGAGTTCTAAACTCTATGAAACTCAAACGGAGTGATGTTTTGACCAAGTTCGTCCAAACTAGATGAAAAACTCTCATTGGGACAAACTTTGGGTTCCGATCTCTCGAAAACTTAAACGGAGAAACGTTTGGACCATGTGTCGTCCAAACCACCTAACGAACTCTCATTTGGATAAACTTTGAGTTCCAAACTCTCTCGAAAGTCAAACGGAGCAAGGTTTGGACCAACTTCGTCCAAACTAGATGAAAAACTCTCATTGGGACGAACATTGGGTTCAAGCTCTCAAAAACTTAAGCGGAGTAACATTTTGATCATGTGTCGTCCAAACCACCTAAAGAACTCTTTTGGCCGAACCTTTAGTTCCAAACTCTCTGAAACTCAAACGGAGCAAAGTTTGGACCAAGTTCGTCCAAAGTAGATGAAAAACTCTCATTGGGACAAACTTTGGGTTCCGAGCTCTCAAAAACTTAAACGGAGTAACGTTTGGACCATGTGTCGTCCAAACCACCAAAAGAACTCTCATATGGCCAAACTTTGAGTTCCAAACTCTCCGAAACTCAAACAGAGCAAAGTTTGGAACAAGTTCGTCCAAACTAGATTAAAAACTCTCATTGGAAAGAACTTTGGGTTTCGAGCTCTCAAAAACTTAAACGGAGTAACGTTTGGACCATTTGTCGTCCAAACCACCTAAATAACTCTCTTTGGGCCGAACTTTGAGTTCCAAACTCTCTGAAACTCAAACGGAGAAAAATTTGGACCATGTTCGTCCAAACTAGATGAAAAATTCTCATTGGGACAAACTTTGGGTTCCGAACACTCAAAAACTTAAACGGTGTAACATTTGGACCATGTGTCGTCCAAACCACCAAAAGAAGTCTCATTGGGCAGAACTTGGAGTTCCAAATTCTTCGAAACTCAAACGAAGCAAAGTTTGGAACAAGTTAGTCCAAACTAGATGAAAAACTCTCATTTAGAAGAACTTTGGGTTCCGAGCTCTCAAAAACTTAAACGGATTAACGTTTGGACCATGTGTCGTCCAAACCACCTAAAGAACTCTCATTGGGCCTAACTTTAAGTTCCAAACTCTCTGAAATTCAAACGGAGCAAAGTTTGGACAAACTTCGTCCAAACTAGATGAAAAACTCTCATTGGGACAAACTTTGGGTTCCGAGCTCTCAAAAACTTAAACGGAGTAACGTTTGGACAATGTGTCGTCCATACCATCTAAAGAACTCTCATTGGGCCGTACTTTGAGTTCCAAACTCACTGAAACTCAAACGGAGCAAAGTTTGGTCCAAGTTCATTCAAACTAGATGAAAAACTCTCATTGGGACAAACTTTGGGTCCCGAGCTCTCGAAAACTTAAACGGAGTAACGTTTGGTCAATGTTTCGTCCATACCACCTAATGAACTCTCATTGGGATGAACTTTGAGTTCCAATCTCTCTCGAAAGTCAAACGGAGCAATGTTTGGACCAACTTCGTCCAAAGTAAATGAAAAACTCTCATACGGACAAACTTTGGGTTCCGAGCTCTCAAAAACATAAATGGAATAACGTTTGGACCATGTGTCATCCAAACCACCAAAAGAACTCTCATTGGGCCGAACTCTGAGTTCCAAACACTCCGAAAGTCAAACAGAGCAAAGTTTGGACCAAGTTCGTCCAAACTAGATGAAAAACTCTCATTGGGACAAACTTTGGGTTCCGAGCTCTCGAAAACTTAAACGCAGTAATGTTTGGACCATGTGTCGTCCAAACCACCAAAAGAATTCTCATTGGACCGAACTTTGAGTTCCAAACCCTCTCGAAAGTCAAACAGAGCAAAGTTTGGATCAACTTCGTCCAAACTAGATGAAAAACTCTCATTGGGATGAAATTTGGGTTTTGAGCTCTCAAAAACTTAAATGGAGTAACGTTTGGACCTTGTATCGTCCAAACGACCTAAAGAACTCTCATTGGGCTGAACTTTGAGTTCCAAACTCTCCGAAGCTCAAACGGAGGAAAGTTTGGACCAAGTTCGTCTAAACTAGATTAAAAACTCTCATTGGGACAAACTTTGGGTTCCGAGCTCTCGAAAACTTAAATGGAGTAACCTTTGGACCATGTGTCATCCAAACAACCAATAGAACTCTTATTGGGCCGAACTTTGAGTTCCAAACTCTCTCGAAAGTCAAATGGAGCAAAGTTTTGACCAACTTCGTCCAAAGTAGATGAAAAACTCTCATTGGGACAAACTTTGGGTTCCGAGCTCTCAAAAACTTAAACGGAGTAACGTTTGGGCCATTGTTGGGTTTCTAGAGTGAGTAAAAATATGGTATAAAAGACTCTAAAACTCTGTGCAAGTATACACAGTCCGCAGCAAGTAATAAGTATTATCAATTCAAGGCCTGAACTAGCTTTCACTTTATCTATTTTGTATAATTCTTTTAATGGTTTCAAAGAAGGTAAAAATAATTAGTTTTTGTAGGAATAATGCTGAAGCAAAAGAAATGACAGAACACAAATAGGCAGACAGATTAGAGACAGGCGCTGGTTAGGTTTTAGTAATTGTTTTAAAAGATGCTCTAGCAATATTATTGATCATGCAAACTCTCGCAGAATTATTAGCGGATTCCTCCCGAAACTCCGGATTTTTTTGAATGTGTTTCAACCCCAATGAAGTACGACCGATCAAGCACTAGGCAACTGATTATCCCTAGCTCAGTTATTGGCGTTCACCAATACACAATGATCGTAGTGTGATTAATCACCACACACTCTCTAAATCATCCTTGAAACTAGAGAGAGGTATTCATACCGGCTGGCAAGGCAGGCATAAAATGGAAACAAGCACAACAATTAACCAAGATGCAATAATCAATATATATTACTAAAGTTAAGCATGACAATCACATTGTTCCTAACCAACGTCTAAGCTACTTAGTTCATAATATTCATGGAGATGCACGCTACAATCTGAGCAGGCATGCCCATAATTACAAGATAATAAAAGGAAATGTTAATCTCCTCGTTCAGCTTTCAATGATGGTCTTCTAGGTGATCTCCAATCTCTCTTCACTATTCGGCTCCCAGAGATGGAAGAAACTTCCCAAAAATGGAATGTTTTCTTCCCAAAAGTGGAATGAATTTGGCTTAGGCGGCTACTCCCTTTTATAGAAGGATAGGAGGCTTGACTTAGGTCAACCTGGACACGTGTAGGGCTCTCTTTGCTCCTTTATCACGAGAATAACTCAACAGAATTCGGTTGTTCAACTTGGCTAACGAGTTGTGACGTGGCAGTTTTGCTCCCAGTTTTGTTGCAGCACAGAATTTGCTCCTTCTAGTCGCCCAGCAGCATAATCTGCACAAAATAATTTCCAAGGCTTCCATTCTTCCAAATGGGTTAAAACATATAATATCTACCTAAAACCAACCCTATTAAGCACAAAAGACACACAAATCGCTATATAAATGAGGCCTAAATAACTACCTTTTGGCCAGTAATCACACCCCCAAACTTGAATTATTGCATGTCCCGAGCAATACTACCTCACCTTCCCTTAAGTATTTAAAAACATTAGACAAAGAATTAGTGTCACACCCCCTCCCGGACCACTTGCTAGCTTAGCCCGAAAGACGGCGTGAAGCCAACAGACATCGTCACCTCTAACGATCCCTATTGACCCTACTGAAATGTTGAACCTGATAAACATACTAATCATAGTTATAAAACATTCCATATGAACCACAACACAACGGAAACCACGAAAACATATCAACATACACGAGGTGTCGCCATGACATATCTCGGTTTGGAAATAACCTGGTATAGATATCATAACCAAAGACATGTACAACTAGGATTTATACAACCACGACCTCTAGGACCATATTATCCAATCCTTACAAAACATTTACAATATGAACAGACTCAATTTACAACTCCACCCACGTACTGAAGCTTGATCCGGAACTTTCAGCAGACGTTGGCAGTGTATCAGGCACCGGGAGCTCGATCTCTACCTGAGAAGTTGAAAACATTTTGAAAGAATGAGCTACGAAGCCCAGTGGGTGACTATCTTTAAAACTCTAAATCCGGAAGTCAAAACACGAGATAAACCTTTAAACGTATAAATATGCTCGATCAAAGCGTTTAACATAAACGTGTAAAGATAAAGGCTTTCTAAAACATTTCGCAAGTTCATCATTAAGAGTCTAGCAAGGCATATCAAATACATCAACGTTTTAACTAACATGACCGATCTACGTTGTGTAGGGCACGCCCAGTACAACCAACGTTACTAGTCCTACGATGTAGTGGGGCCCGCCCAACACTCCCATCGTCTTTGTCGTAGTGGGGCCCGCCCAGCACTCACGACAGCATCGTTGTCACGGAGTACACTCAACGTCGACAACGAAATATAACCTGTGTGCACACGGTACCATATAGCCTTGGGCTCAATATCTCATTCATGTAGTCAATAGAAATCTCAGGAAATCACATGAAAACATTAAAACATGCCTGCTTATCATTATCTTTCGAAAAACTCAAGCTTACTCACCTTGCTCGTAAAAAAACTTTAAATCATTAAACAATATTTGCTAACACATGCTTTACTTTAAAAGATATCGTTTCAACTACTTTTCATAAAGCCATTAGCCACGTGCTCGTATATAAACCTTATTAGAAAATCTAAGCTCAAAACTGATGTTTGGAACCGTTCACAAAAACAATGTATCATTCATAGAAAAGCATGTAAAACATATAATCATGAATAACCGTTTAAGAACATTTTTGAAATTCATTTTGTCACTCACAGTCTTATCTAGTTCCCCGGTCTGTAGACTCAACCTAATTCCTCTTGGCCTGTCAAATAACCAAAACCGAGCATTAGAACCATAGATAGTTTGTTTTTTCATGCTCATGAATTCTTGACACTTGAATTAAAAACCACATCCACATTCTACTTTTCCAGATTTTCCAGATTCTATACCCTAACTTCCAACACCCATAACCTTCTCAATACTTAACCAAAATTAATGAAATACACATCACATTCTTCATTTTCGGAAACTCTACAACTTACCCGAAAAAATGAAAACGAGATGCCCAACCAATTTTTCCAGAAATGCCCCGAAATCAGACAACACAGATTCGAGCTTCTCTGTTACCCTTTATCTTCTTCCTGAAATGAAACCTACTTCAAGTACTTTTGGGCTCACGTATTCTTCATGGACGTTGTAGCATATTGAATAGGCTTTCCAACCATACCAAATAGAGCTTCGGATTTGACGTGTGCACTCCAGAATACTCAAAACATCAGAGAACACGAGAGATCCTCCTGGTTTGCTCGAAAATCCTGTGCTCTGTTTTCCATTCCAAAAACCGTCAACTTCTCATTCGATATAGGTCAAGCTTCCTTCATTCAGTTTGTTAGAAAATGAACTGACTTTCAATAAAATAAAACCTCACCTCTTGATTCCTTCTGTGTAGCCCAAACCAACTAAAACACCAGAGGTTGACAGGTTGAACCCAGATTCTGCAATGGCTGGCTTTGCATGAGCTTTTCCCTATCTTCTTCAACCTCAAACCACGAAATTCTTCTTCTTCCTCCTCCTTCACTCTCTCCTTAAAGTGCTCTGAAAGTTTCAATTGAAAAGGATGAGAAATGAGATGGAAATGGGCTGATGGAATATGTAGTCGGTGGTGGGTTTGCTGTCCATTTCCACTTGCTTTCTTTTTCTTTCTTTTTTTTTTTTTACCTTTTCCTTTTCCTTTTCCTTTTCTTTTCTTTTTTTTTTCTTTTCCTCTCATTTTCTTTATTCCTAAATTAATAACTTCCAACCAATTTAATTCAACCATAAAACCACAATAGATGACAAGAGAAAATGTTCCAAGGAAAGTCCCGGGTTTACAACTTACCTCCCCCTTTTCAAATTTCATCCTCGAAATTGAGAAGTCCTTAGGTGAAGAGTGTCGGGTAACTCCTCCTCATCTGATCTTTTGACTCCTAAGTTGCCTCCTCTACTCCGTGATGCCTCCAAAGAACCTTCACGAGTGGGATCGTTTTGTTCCTCAAAACTTGCTCCTTTCTGTCGAGGATTTGAACTGCTTCTTCCTTATAACTCAAGTCTTCCTTCAGCTCAATTGGTTGCACTTTCAACACATGGGATGGATCTGGTATATATTTCCTCAACATGGACACATGAAAAACATCATGTATTCGAGCGAGTTCCGCTGGCAACTCAAGTCTATAGGCTGCTGGTCCAACTCGTTCTATTATCTGGTAAGGACCAATATATCTAGGACTCAGCTTACCTTTCCTCCCAAAGCGAAGAACACCTCTCCACGGAGATAACTTCAAGAAAACCTGATCTCCAACCTGAAACTCAAAGTCTCTTCGTCGCTTATCTGCATAGCTCTTCTGTCGATCCTGTGCTATTTTCAGATTCTCCCTAATTAGCTTAACATTGTCTGACGTAACTTGTACCGACTCAGGACCAACTAGCTTTCGCTCTCCCACTTCGTTCCAGCACACAGGAGTCCTGCATGGTCTACCATACAAAGCCTCGAATGGTGCCATGCCGATACTAGACTGATGGCTGTTATTATAAGCGAACTCCATAAGTGATAAGTGAGTATCCCAATTTCCCTTAAACTGAAGGACACATGCTCTCAACATGTCCTCTAAGGTCTGGATGGTCCTCTTAGACTGACCATCTGTCTGGGGATGGAACGTTGTACTGAACTTCAACTTTGTTCCCATTGCTTTCTGCACGCTAGGCCAAAACATAGAAGTAAACCTCGGATCCCTATCTGAAACTATGGACACTGGCACTCCATGCTAACTCACAATCCCGTCGACGTATAGTTTAGCTAGCTGATCTAGTGTAGACGTCATTTTAATCGGTATAAACCGTGCTGTCTTGGTGAGTCTGTCCACTATTACCCATATACCATCATGTCCACTAGAAGTACGAGGTAATCCTAACAGAAAATCCATGGTAATATGCTCCCACTTCCACTCTTGCACTGGTAGTGGATTAAGGAGTCCTCCTGGCTTCTGTCTTACTAGTTTAACCTGTTGACATATCAAACATCTATCGACATATTCAACTATCTCCCGCTTCATACCAGACCACCAATAAGTTTTCTTCAGAGTTCTATACATCTTGGTGCTTCCTGGATGCATAGCGTAAGCTGAACTGTGAGCTTCCTCTAATATAGCACTTTTAAGCTCACTAATACTCGGAACGCATAGTCTTCCCTGCTTAACTATGGCTCCGTCTGCTCTCAGCTCATATTCTGCCTCTGGGCCTTGCTTGGACTTTGTAAGCATCTTCTGTATGTTACTATCCTCTGGCTGTCTTCTCACAATCTCTGCTACTAGAGAAGACCTAACATGAAATTGAGCTAAAAGACTCCCTAAGCTTCCTGCAGTCATAACTCCCTTGAAACCTCTTAACGCACTTAGCAAGCTCGCTCGAATACCACACAAGGCATTCTTCGGAAGTCTCGACTTCCTACTTAATGCATCTGCTACCACGTTAGCCTTACCCGGATGATATTCTATGGTACAATCATAGTCTTTAATTAGTTCTAGCCATCGCCTCTGCCTCAGATTCAGCTCTTTCTGATCAAAGATGTACTTCAAACTCTTATGATCTGTGAAAATGTGGCACTTCTCACCGAATAAATAATGTCTCCAGATCTTCAGTGCGAAAACAACTGTTGCTAGCTCAAAATCATGGGTAGGGTAATTACACTCATGCTTCTTCAACTGCCTTGAAGCATAAGCTATTACCTTTCCTTCCTGCATCAGCATGCAACCTAATCCATGCCTCGAAGCATTACAATAGATCACATACTCCTTCCTTGTTACAGGAAGTGCTAGAATAGGCACTGTCACCAATCTCTTCTTCAGCTCCTGGAAACTCTGTTCGCATTTATCTGACCACTCAAACTTAGCATTCTTCCTTGTCAAAGCTGTCAAGGGTAATGCTAACCGTGAGAAATCCTCAACAAAACGTCTGTAGTATCCGGCCAGGCCTAGGAAACTACGTACCTCTGTTGCACTAGCTGGTCTTTCCCAGTTGACAACAACTTCCACTTTCTGCGGATCAACACTAACTCCGTCCGCTGAAACTACATGCCCTAAGAACACCACTTGATTCAACCAGAACTCACATTTGCTGAACTTAGCGTATAACTGTTTATCACGTAGTGTCTGTAGAACAATCCTTAGATGTTCCTCATGAGCTTTCCTGTCAATTGAGTAAACTAGAATGTCATCGATGAACACTATCACAAACTGATCTAAATACTGGTGGAAGATCGTGTTCATGAGGTCCATGAAAACTGCTGGCGCATTCGTTAAACCGAATGGCATCACTAAAAACTCATAGTGCCCATACCTCGTCCTGAATGCTGTCTTAGGAATATTTGATTCCCTAACCTTCAACTGGTGGTATCCTGACCTCAGATCAATCTTAGAGAACACTGCTGCTCCCTTTAACTGGTCAAACAAGTCATCAACGCGTGGTAGAGGATACTTGTTACGTATCGTGACCTTGTTTAACTGTCTGTAATCAATACATAATCTCAGGGTACCATCTTTCTTCTTCACGAATAACACTGGAGCTCCCCAAGGTGATACACTAGGCCTGATATATCCCTTGTCAACTAGTTCTTGCAACTGCACCTTTAGCTCCTTAAGCTCGCTTAGAGCCATCCTGTATGGTGCCTGTGAAATAGGTGTTGTTCTTGGTAACAATTCAATAATGAACTCCACCTCTCTATCAGGTGGCAAACCCGGTAAATCAGCTGGAAAAACATCAAGAAATTCATTCACCACGGGAACACCTTCTGGTTTCAGCTTTTCTTCTTGCACCTCAACCACGTGTGCAAGAAACGCTGTGCAACCTTTTCTCAACAACTTCTCAGCTTTAAGAGCTAAAATCAAACTCGTAGGAATAATCTTCCTCTCACCCCTGAAAACTACTTCAGTCAAACCTGGTTTCTTAAAAGTCACTTCCTTCGTATGGCAATCCATGGAAGCATAGTGAGTGAATAAGAAATCCATTCCCAAAATCACATCCAACGCCTGCAACTCTAGGGGAAGAAGATCCACTAACATACAGAGACCTTCTACTACAACCTCACAATCACACAACACTTCCTTGACTAAGAAAACATCACCAACCGGGGTGCATATGACTAATTTCTCAGATAAAGCCTCTAGCATCCTATTCAGCTTAGTTAAGAACATGCTAGAAACAAATGAATGCGTAGTGCCTGGATCTAATAAAACACGTGCAGGTACATTACATATCAAAATCGTACCAGTGATCACATCTGGTGCATCCTCTGCTTCCTGTTGAGTCATGGCGTAGACTTTTCCCTGCTGCCTAGGTCTCCCCACAACTCCCTTTTGTCTTGCACCACTAGTGCCTTCTCCTGTGCCTGCTAAGACTCTCGACTGCTCAACTGTGTGGGACTCAACTCCCTGGTCCCTCTGAACTGTTGCCTTCAACTGTGGGCAATCCCTCTTGAAATGCCCTGGTTGTCCACATTGGTAACACACACCAGCGCCAACAAGACACTGACCTCGATGATTCTTGCCACAACTTGCATATGATGTTCTCCTGGATTCACTAGCAACGGACTCCTGACCCGTTCGTGGTCTTGCTACAGAGCTCACAGACTGACTGGGGGCTCTCTGACTATGCCTCTGATAGGCACTACCCAAACTCATTTGCCTCGATAACTGGCCACCAGATCGACGCTTGAAGTCTTGACGGCCTGAAACATTCACTCTAGGTGTGAACCTCCGCTGCTCACGACCTCGAAAACCACTAGCTGTTGGAGCTCCACGACTAGGCTTCGCATCTGACTTTTCCTCTATAATACTCTGCTCCACACGTAAGGCAGTCTCTACTAGCTGGGAAAAATCCGTCCACTTGGCAATAGTAGTAACTGGGGTACGTATCTCAAAACGCAGCCCTCTCTCAAACCTGCGATACCTGTCACTCTCAGATGCCACAATCACATTGGCATACCGTGAAAGCTTGGTATACTTTCTCTCATACTCAGCCACTGAAAGTGACCCTTGTTTCAGCTCAAGAACCTCATCTCTCTTTGCCTCACAATATGTGGCGGGATAGTACTTTTCCTCAAATATGCCTCTGAATGTCTGCCAATCTAACGTACGTGCATCACTGCGCCTGGCTATAATAGACTTCCACCATCCCTCTGCCTCCTTCTGCAAAAGGAATGTGGCTAATTTGACTTTTCGCTCCTCAGGACAACTCATCACGTCGAAGCATTTCTCCAACATATTCAACCAGACCTCGGCGTCAGCTAGATCTGTGGAACCCTCAAACACTGTGGCTCCTAACTTCTTCAACAGTTCAATCCCATACATCTTTTCCGGATCACCAGAACTTGCTCTCTCTGGCCTACCGATCTCCTGCGCAGATCTAGCAAATTGATCACTCCCTGCCTCATTCTGACCTCTCGGGGTACTGGATCACCTTTCGGATTGACTTTGGGTAGGATCCTACGTCCCGTCCTGATTCTGCCTGCGTCGTCTGCTGGTACGTGGTGGCATGACTCCTATAACATATCATCACATCAGACATGCTATAGATACTTAACTCAGATGCATGATACTAAACTTATACACACATTCTAGTTCTGACTAGACTCACTCTGAACAATACTCGGACCATACTCCGCTAGTTCTATTTGAACTGACCCAACGTGTAACTGTTTACTTCCTAGATTCTTATTAGCGCTAACTACCATGTCTCTTTTCCCATGGAGCTAACTGCTCTGATACCAAGTTGTCACACCCCCTCCCGGACCACCTGCTAGCTTAGCCCGAAAGACGGCGTGAAGCCAACAGACATCGTCACCTCTAACGATCCCTATTGACCCTACTGAAATGTTGAACCTGATAAACATACTAATCATAGTTATAAAACATTCCATATGAACCACAGCACAACGGAAACCTTGAAAACATATCAACATACACGAGGTGTCGCCATGACATATCTCGGTTTGGAAATAACCTGGTATAGATATCATAACCAAAGACATGTACAACTAGGATTTATACAACCACGACCTCTAGGACCATATTATCCAATCCTTACAAAACATTTACAATATGAACAGACTCAATTTACAACTCCACCCACGTACTGAAGCTTGATCCGGAACTTTCAGCAGACGTTGGCAGTGTATCAGGCACCGGGAGCTCGATCTCTACCTAAGAAGTTGAAAACATTTTGAAAGAATGAGCTACGAAGCCCAGTGGGTGACTATCTTTAAAACTCTAAATCCGGAAGTCAAAACACGAGATAAACCTTTAAACGTATAAATATGCTCGATCAAAGCGTTTAACATAAACGTGTAAAGATAAAGGCTTTCTAAAACATTTCGCAAGTTCATCATTAAGAGTCTAGCAAGGCATATCAAATACATCAACGTTTTAACTAACATGACCGATCTACGTTGTGTAGGGCACGCCCAGTACAACCAACGTTACTAGTCCTACAATGTAGTGGGGCCCGCCCAACACTCCCATCGTCTTTGTCGTAGTGGGGCCCGCCCAGCACTCACGACAGCATCGTTGTCACAGAGTACACTCAACGTCGACAACGGAATATAACCTTTGTGCACACGGTACCATATAGCCTCGGGCTCAATATCTCAGTCATGTAGTCAATAGAAATCTCAGAAAACATTAAAACATTCCTGCTTATCGTTATCTTTCATAAAACTCAAGCTTACTCAGCTTGCTCGTAAAAAAACTTTAAATCATTAAACAATATTTGCTAACACATTCTTTACTTTAAAAGATATCGTTTCAACTACTTTTCATAAAGCCATTAGCCACGTGCTCGTATATAAACCTTATTAGAATCTAAGCTCAAAACTCATGTTTTGAACCGTTCACAAAAACCATGTATCATTCATAGAAAAGCATGTAAAACATATAATCATGAACAACCGTTTAAGAACATTTTCAAAATTCATTTTGTCACTCACAGTCTTATCTAGTTCCCCGGTCTGTAGACTCGACCTATTTCCTCTTGGCCTGTCAAATAACCAAAACCGAGCATTAGAACCATAGATAGCTTTGTTTTTCCATGCTCATGAATTCTTGACACTTGAATTAAAAACCACATCCACATTCTACTTTTCCAGATTTTCCAGATTCTATACCCTAACTTCCAACACCCATAACCTTCTCAATACTTAACCAAAATTAATGAAATACACATCAAATTCTTCATTTCCGAACAATCTACAACTTACCTGAAGAAATGAAAACGAGATGCCCAACCAATTTGTCCAGAAATGCCCCGAAATCAGACAACACAGATTCGAGCTTCTCTGTTACCCTTTATCTTCCTCCTGAAATTAAACCTACTTGAAGTACTTTTTGGCTCACGTATTCTTCATGAAAGTTGTAGCATATTGAATAAGCTTTCCAACCATACCAAATAGAGCTTCGGATTCGACGTGTGCACTCCAGAATACTCAAAACATCAGAGAACACGAGAGATCCTCCTGGTTTGCTCGAAAATCCTGTGCTCTGTTTTCCATTCCAAAAACCGTCAACTTCTCATTCGATATAGGTCAAGCTTCCTTCATGAAGTTTGTTAGGAAATGAACTAACTTTCAATAAAATCAAACCTCACCTCTTGATTCCTTCTGTGTAGCCCAAACCAACTAAAACACCAGAGGTTCACAGGTTGAACCCAGATTCTGCAATGGCTGGCTTTGCATGAGCTTTTCCCTATCTTCTTCAACCTCAAACCACGAAATTCTTCTTCTTCCTCCGCCTTCACTCTCTCCTTAAAGTGATCTGAAAGTTTCAATGGAAAAGGATGAGAAATGAGATGGAAATGGGCTGATGGAATATGTAGTCGGTGGTGGGTTTTGCTGTCCATTTCCACTTGCTTTCTTTTTCTTTCTTTTTTTTTTTTTTTCTTTTTTACCTTTTCCTTTTCCTTTTCCTTTTCTTTTCTTTTTTTTTTTTTCCTTTCCTCTCATTTTCTTTATTCCTAAATTAATAACTTCCAACCAATTTAATTCAACCATGAATCCACAATAGATGACAAGAGAAAATGTTCCAAGGAAAGTCTCGGGTTTACAATTAGCTTAACCAAATCAGACAATCCAACACTGCCTTTAACCTTTACCTGAGCATTCTGCAAAACCAAGCTCTGCTGCTGCAAACTGATTCCTCCGGCATGGACAAATAATCACCACTTTTTAACTCAATTCTAAGAACTTGCCACAGCCTAGCTCTATATTCAAAACACATCTTCGAGGGGTTTATATTCTTTTTTTTTTCAGACTTAAAGCAGCCCTACAGTCATAAGCTCTTAAACATGGGATGACCCACTTTATGGTGCAGTATACCCTTGCCTCAAACTCATCACCCACTAGGCTCAATACTCATTACAAAGCTCAAATATCCTTAGTTATCCAACCTCTTGCCCCTCAGAATGGCGACATTTTATGATGAAGCTCACCTAAGTTTTGAGAGAAAGAAAAACTGTTGGATCATCATTCATCCTTCAAAACTTTTGCTCCGTGAATTTTTTCAGCAAAATTTTCAACAATTAATTTTCCATCAAATAATTTTTCCCATTTTTTCACATTTCCTTATGCGAAGACACACTATGGCTATCAAAAATGTCCCTGGTTACTCAATAACCTAACAAAATTTTAAATGAAGGAGATGAATGCTCGAGCAAAATAATTGTAGCAAAAAGTCCCCCAAACTTGAATTATTCATTGTCCCCAATGAATCATCAATTTTGTAAATTATACCCCCAAACTTAAATTTTTCTATCTGAATTTTAAACTAAGCATGGGACTATAACTAAGCGTAAAGTGGATCATAAAAGTCAACACTACCTCCAAAATCTTCTTTGCCGCAGCAACAGACCAGGCTAGAAGAAATGCTCAAGCAAAAGGTTTTTGGAGATCAGAATACCTTGATCTAATTAAGCTTAACCAGTTCAAGCTTAAAAAATTCAGAAGAAAATAAATTAAGTTAGAGTTACTCAATGCTCATAGAACAGAAAAATTTTCGAAAATTTCATTAAAAACATTAAGAAATTACAAAAACAGAGATATATTTTTTTAGAAGCAATAACATTTAAAAAGAAACAAGCAAACATAACAGCAAACATGGTCAAATATGCACGAGCGAAACAAATATAAGAACAAAAGAAATGCTCGTTGAAGATCATCTCATCCATCAATCTTCATGACCCTGCTCTTCATCATCATCTCCTTCTTGTTCAACAGGTGGGGGCGGAATCCAAGGGTTCAACAGATCCTCAAGGAATGCTGGAAGGGTTGGATATGGTTTTGAAAAATTCTCTTGCAGCACCTTCTTTAAGCTGGCATCACGATTCTTAACATAGTTCGAGAAGGTTAAAGTTTGCCTCTCGGAAAACTCTTGCCTACTGGCCGAAAGTGCCAGTTGTTCTAGAATCGAGTTGATGTCGTAGATAAGCCCACCTTGACGTACCTCTTACATACGCTGGAGCCGTGCAAAATTAGGCATGTCGATGATTCCCTTGTCAAATAGAATCACATCTCCCTCATCCACTGGAACCCCTGCTCCTCTGCAAAGCATCGTGATTGTGTTCGGAAAAAACAGTTTCCCCACTTTCTTTTTCCAACATCCAGATATTTCACTAGCAATGATCCTCCCTACGTCAACACTGAGGGACCGCAAGATTGCAAAAGCTAGAAGAACCCGTTCCCTGGAGATTGTCGAGTCATGTGTCGTTGGAAGCATCCTCTGTCTGATAAATCCCATCCACGTGTTCGCTTCCCTTTTCATATAAGTCGACTGGAATGTCCTATTCTGAGTCTTGGATAGCTGCCACTGTGCCCCTTCAATACCTACCTCCCGCACAGCCTCACTTAGTTGCTCATTAGATGGCGCTACAACCATCTCATTATATGCTGCATGGAGAAAGTTCTGAAGGTTATACAATGCGTTGATAGCACTAGGACTCCAATCTACCTCGACTCCTCGGACAATCACCTGGAAACCATCCTCCTTGTCAATGTTAGCATAAAATTTGTGCACCACCTGCGCGTTTACAGACTCAGGCTTCGCACAAAAAAACTCCCAGTCGTGGTCTGCAATTCCAGTCCTCAGAAAATGCGGAAGATCACCGCTGAAACCTCTCTCAAATAAAAAATCTCTTTTCAAAAGCTCAACGTATTTTGCTCTGGAAAAATTGTTGACGAAGCGATCAAATGGTAACTGTTGTTATTCTATTTCATCGTGTTCCTCCGATGCTTCAGCAACATTTTTGCCCTTTTCTGCCCTTCGCTTGAGCAACCGCTCTTCCTCAGCCTTCTTCTCTGCTTCTTTTCTCACACTTTTTCCTCAGCTTCTTTTTTCTCTCGTTCATCTCACTCTGCCTTCTCTCTTTCAGAATCTGATGATGGTGGTGATGGGGTATCAGTCCGAATCACTTGAATGCGCCCAGCCTTCCGCTTAATGTGACGACGTCTCGGAGGTTCGGGATGACGACCTCAACACGAGCCTCCTCCTGAACTGGCTCTCTTTTAGTCGCAACCTCTACCTACACATCCTCATTCTGTTTCTCTTGAATTTCCTCGGTATGTCTTCTTGAACTTCCTCTCTATCCACCATTCTCAGCTCAACCTCTTCTAGATTATGTACATCAGGTTCTTGCAGGTCTCCTTCTTCTACTGTGGCAGCAACAATCTCTGTTGCCTTCCCTTGTTCCTCAACCCTCTGTTGTCGTCTTCTTCTCTTGGCTTCTTTCTCCTCCGGTGTCTTTTTCTTCTTTGCCTTTACCTTCTGCACCTCAGGGGTAATTGGTATCTCTTCCTCCTCATTCTCTCTTTCTTTCCTCGCTCTTGTTTTTGCCATGGAGGACTCAAGGGTTTTACAGAGAAAGAAAGCGAAATAGAAAGCAAAAGATCAAAGCAAGAAGATGAAGTAAGAGAACGTACCGAGGGTTGCCAATAAATAAGGCTTTAGCAAAACATAATCCTAACGGAAAGATCTTGCTCTCATTAAATTGAAATTACCGTTGTAAATCTCATGCAATCGGTAGAATTAAACCATCAAACGGTAAAATCTGGAATTCAAACGACCATAGTAAATAATTATGTGTTGTCAAATAGCCAGACCGTTGGATCATTCCTGCATGACACGTGGCAACATCCATGCAATCTACCTGCCCATAGAAAATTCAAAATCTAACGGTAAAAATAATTACTCCAACAAACCCCTTCCTATTCGGACGATTTTCTTCAGCCATAACTTTGCCGCAACAACCTTCTGAACCTGAAGAATTTTGGATACGAAATTCGAATTTCAAAGCAGGAAAATCAAATCTTTTAAATTCAAATTTAAATTTAATCGATCATCAAATCTAATCCTTTTTATTCTTGAAGCCGAATTAATTAGAGAAAATCTTTATTAAACCTAAGTTAAACATAATTAAAATAGCTGAAAATAAAATCTAAATCTAAACTAAAATCTAATAAAATCTAATCTAAACTAATTAAAAGATAATTCAATAAATAAACCGAAAATAAAATCCAACAAAATAAAATAAAATTCAAATCGACATAGGTAAAATTTAAAATAAATTCTACGGAATTAAAAATACCAACGGACTGAAAATAAATCCTGCAAAATTTAAATAAACCAAATCTCACCTCATCGAAATTAAAAATAAATCAGCGAAAAATCAAAACAAACATTGGGAGCTCAAAATTTTGCTTTGTACAATGCTCCCGCAAACATCTTGCTTTCTCAATCATCCACCAACTTTAGGGAAGGATATTTCGACTGAAACTCCTCACCCCAATAATGTTTCACACGCTGTCCATTCACCTTGAACACTCTCCCATCTTTTTCATCATGCAAAGTAATTGCTCCATGGGGGAAAACCTCAATCACAACAAACGGTCCTGACCATTTAGATTTTAGTTTCCCGGGAAATAATTTCAATCTAGAATTATAAAGCAAGACTTTCTGACCCTTGACAAACTCTTTAGATTTAATTTTCTTGTCATGCCACAACTTCGTCTTTTCTTTATACATTTTCGCATTCTCATAAGAAAATTGGCGAAATTCCTCTAATTCATTAAGCTGCAGCATTCTTATCGCTCCTGCACGACTCAGATCAAAATTTAACTTTTTCAAAGCCCAAAATGTTTTATGCTCTAACTCTAATGGTAAATGACAAGCTTTCCCATATACTAACCTATAGGGAGACATACCTAGAGGAGTCTTATAGGCTGTCCTATAAGCCCAAAGAGCCTCATCCAACCTAAAAGATCAATCCTTCCTCAATGGATGGACTACTTTCAGCTAGACCATTTGCTTGTGGGTGATAAGGAGTAGCTATCCTATGCTTAATCTCATACTTAGTTAAAAGCTTAGTTAAGATATTATTAACAAAATGTGTACCCTCATCACTCACTAGAGCTCTAGGTGTCCCAAACCGCACAAAGATGTGCGATTGAAGGAACTGTTGAGCTCTAGGTGTCCCAAACTCTCCGAAACTCATACGGAGCAGAGTTTTGACAAAGTTCGTCCAAACTAGATGAAAAACTCTTATTGGGACAGACTTTGGGTTCCGAGCTCTCGAAAACTTAAATGGAGTAATGTTTGGACCATGTGTAGTCCAAACCACCAAAAGAACTCTCATTGGGCCAAACTTTGAGTTCCAAACTCTTTCGAAAGTCAAATGGAGCAAAGTTTGGACCAACGTCGTCCAAAGCAGATGAAAAACTCTCATTGGGACAAACTTCGAAACTCAAACGGAGCAAACTTTGGACCAAGTTCGTCCAAACTAAATGAAAAACTCTCATTGGGACAAACTTTTGGTTCCGAGCTCTCGAAAACTTAAACGGAGTAACGTTTGGACCATGTGTCGTCCAAACCACCTAAAGAACTCTCATTGGGATGAACATTGAGTTCCAAACTCTCTCAAAACTCAAACACAGCAAGGTTTCGACCGACTTCGTCCAAACTAGATGAAAAACTCTCATTGGGACGAACTTTGAGTTCCAAACTCTCCGAAACTCAAACGGAGAAAAGTTTGGACAAAGTTCATCCAAACAAGATGAAAAACTCTCATTGGGACAAACTTTGGGTTCTGAGGTCTCAAAAACATAAACGAGTAACGTTTGGACCATGTGTCGTCCAAACCACCTAAAGAACTCTCATTGGGATGAACTTTTAGTTTCAAACTCACTCAAAACTTAAACGGAGCAAAGTTTGGGCCAACATCGTCCAAACTAGATGAAAAACTCCTATTATGACGAACTGTGGGTTCCGAGCTCTCAAAAACTTAAACGGAGTAACGTTTGGACCATCTGTCGTCCAAACCACCTAAAGAACTCTCATTGGGTCGTACTTTGAGTTACAAACTCTCTGAAACTCAAAGGGAGCAAAGTTTGGACAAAGTTCAATCAAACTAGATGAAAAACTCCCATTGGGAAAAACTTTAGGTACGAGCTCTCGAAAATTTAAACGGAGTAACGTTTGGACCATGTTTCGTCGAAACTACCTAAAGAACTCTCATTGGGATGAACTTTGAGTTCCAAACTCTATCGAAAGTCAAACGGAGCAATGTTTGGACCAACTTCATCTAAAGTTGATGAAAAACTCTCATACGGACAAACTTTGGGTTCCGAGCTCTAAAAAACTTAAACGGAGTAACGTTTTGACCATGTGTCCTCCAAACCACCAAAAGAACTCTCATTGAGCAGAACTTTGAGTTCCAAACTCTCTGAAACTCAAACGGAGCAAAGTTTGGACCAAGTTCGTCCAAACTAGATGAAAAACTCTCGTTGGGACAAACTTTGGGTTCCGAGCTCTCGAAAACTTAAACGCAGTAACATTTGGACCATGTGTCGTCCAAACCACCAAAAGAACTCTCATTGGGCCAAACTTTGAGTTCCAAACTCTCTCGAAAGTCAAACAGAGGAAAGTTTGGATCAACTTCGTACAAACTAGATGAAAAACTCTCATTGGGAGGAACTTTGGGTTCCGAGCTCTCAAAAACTTTAACGGAGTAACGTTTGGACCTTGTATCATCCAAACCACCTAATGAACTCTCATTGGGCTGAACTTTGAGTTCAAAACTCTCCGAAACTCAAACGGAACAGAGTTTGGACCAAGTTCGTCCAAACTAGATGAAAAACTCTCATTGGGATAAACTTTGGGTTCTGAGCTCTCGAAAACTTAAATGAAGTAACGTTTGGACCATGTGTCGTCAAAACCACCAAAAGAACTCTCATTGGGCCAAACTTTGAGTTCCAAACTCTCTCGAAAGTCAAATGGAGCAAAGTTTGGACCAATGTCGTCCAAAGTAGATGAAAAACTCTCATTGGGACAAACTTCGAAACTCAAACGGAGCAAACTTTGGACCAAGTTCGTCCAAACTAAATGAAAAACTCTCATTGGGACAAACTGTTGGTTCCGAGCTCTCGAAAACTTAAACGGAGTAACGTTTGGACCATGTGTCGTCCAAACCACCTAAAGAACTCTCATTGGGATGAACATTGAGTTGCAAACTCTCTCGAAAGTCAAACACAGCAAAGTTTCGACCAACTTCGTCCAAACTAGATGAAAAACTCTCATTGGGACAAACTTTGAGTTCCAAACTCTCCGAAACTCAAACGGAGAAAAGTTTTGACCATGTTCATCAAAACTAGATGAAAAACTCTCATTGGGACAAACTTTGGATTCTGAGCTCTCGAAAACTTAAACGAGTAACGTTTGGACCATGTGTCGTCCAAACCACCTAAAGAACTCTCATTAGGATGAACTTTTAGTTTCAAACTCTCTCAAAAGTTAAACGCAGCAAAGTTTGGGCCAACATCGTCCAAACTAGATGAAAAACTCTTATTGGGACGAACTGTGGGTTCCAAGCTCTCAAAAACATAAACGGAGTAACGTTTGGACCTTGTATCGTCCAAACCACCTAATGAACTCTCAATGGGCTGAACTTTGAGTTCCAAACTCTCCGAAACTCAAACGGAACTGAGTTTGGACCAAGTTCGTCCAAACTAGATGAAAAACTCTCATTGGGGTAAACTTTGGGTTCCGAGCTCTCCAAAACTTAAATGAAGTTGCGCGTCCCGAGCAATACTAACTCACCTTCCCTTAAGGATTTAAAAACATTAGACAAAGAATTAGCTTAATCAAATCAGACAATCCAATACTACCTTTGACCTTTACCTGAGCACTCTGTAAAACCGAACTCTGCTACACAAAATGATTCCTTCAGCAGGGACAAATAATCACCACTTTCAATTCAATTCTAAGAACTCTCCACAGCTTAGCTTTATTATCAGATATCTTAAAACATATTTTTAAAGGGGTTTATATCCTTGTTTATCAGACTTAAAGCAGCCTTACAGTCATAAGCTCTTAAGCATGGGATGACCCACTTTATGGTGTAGTATACCCTTGCCTCAAGCTCATCACCAACTAGGCTCAATACTCATTATAAAGCTAAAAAATCCTTAGTTATTCCATCTCTTGCCCCTCAGAATGGCGACATTTTGTGATGAAGCTCGCCTAAGTTCTGGGAGACAGAAAAGCCGCTAGATTATCATTCATCCTTCAAAACTTTTGCTCCATGAATTTTCTCAACAAAATTTTCAACAATCAATTTTTTCAGCAAATAATTTTTCTCATTTTTTCACATTTCCTAGGTCATCTTTTGACGCGAAGACACACTGTGGGTATCACAAATGTCCCCGGTTACTCAATAACATAACAAATTTTTACTTCAAAGAGAGGAATGCTCGAGCAAAACAATTGGAGTAGCAAAAAGTCCCCCAAACTTGAATTATTCATTGTCCTCAATGAATCATTAATTTGATCGACACATGGTCCGAACATGAATTATTCACAAATGTCCCCGGTTACTCAATAACCTAACAAATTATTCATTGGTCCGAACTTTTCTCCGTTTGACTTTCGAGAGAGTTTGGAACTTAAAGTACATCCCGATGAGAGTTCATTAGGTGGTTTGATCGACACATGGTACAAATGTTACTCCGTTTAAGTTTTTGAGAGCTCGGAACCCAAAGTTCTTCCCAATGAGAGTTTTTCATCTAGTTTGGACTAACATGTTCCAAACTTTGCTCTGTTTGAGTTTCGGAGAATTTGGAACTCCAAGTTCGGCCCAATGAGAGTTCTTTTGGTGCTTTGGACAACACATGGTCCAAACGTTAAGCCGTTTAAGTTTTTGAGAGCTCGGAACCAAAAGTTTGTCCGAATTAGAGTTTTTCATCTAGTTTGGACGAACTTGGTCAAAATTTTTCTCCGTTTGAGTTTCAGAGAGTTTGTAACTCAAAGTACGACCCAATGAGAGTTCTTTAGGTGGTTTGGACGACAGATGGTCCAAACGTTACTCCGTTTAAGTTTTTGAGAGATTGGAACCCACAGTTCGTCCCAATAAGAGTTTTTCATCTAGTTTGGACGATGTTGGCCCAAACTTTGCTCTGTTTAACTTTTGAGAGAGTTTGAAACTAAAAGTTCATCCCAATGAGAGTTATTAAGGTGGTTTGGACGACACATGGTCCAAACGTTACTCGTTTAAGTTTTCGAGAGCTCAGAACCCAAAGTTTGTCCCAATGAGAGTTTTTCATCTAGTTTGGATGAACTTGATCCAAACTTTTCTCCGTTTGAGTTTCGGAGAGTTTGGAACTCAAAGTTCGTCCCAATGAGAGTTTTTCATCTAGTTTGGACGAAGTTGGTCGAAACTTTGCTGCGTTTGACTTTCGAGAGAGTTTGCAACTCAATGTTCATCCCAATGAGAGTTCTTTAGGTGGTTTGGATGACACATGGTCCAAACGTTACTCTGTTTAAGTTTTCGAGAGCTCGGAACCAAAAGTTTGTCCCAATGAGAGTTTTTCATTTAGTTTTGACGAACTTGGTCCAAAGTTTGCTCCGTTTGAGTTTCGAAGTTTGTCCCAATGAGAGTTTTTCGTCTACTTTGGACGACATTGGTCCAAACTTTGCTCTATTTGACTTTCGAGAGAGTTTGGAACTCAATGTTTGGCCCAATGATAGTTCAAGTTTGGGGGTATGATAACTGCCCAAAAGTATTTAGGCCTCAAGTATATAGGGATTTGTGTGTCCTTTATGCTTATTAGGGTTGGTTTTGGATAGATATTACATGTTTTAACCCATTTGGAAGAATGGAAGCATTGGAAATTATTTTGTGTAGATTATGCTGCTGGGCGACTGGAGGGAGTAAATTCTGTGTTGCAACAAAACTGGGAGCAGAAACTGCCACATCACAGCTAGTTAGCCAACTTCATGAACCGACTTTTGTTGAGTTATTCTCATGATAAAGGAGAGCCTTACACGTGTCCTAATTGACCAAATTCAAAGCCTCCCATCCTTCTATAAAAGGAAGTAGCCGTCAAAGTCAAATGCATTCCATGTTTTCCCTTGGAAGCTGGATAGTATAGAGAAATTGAAGATCATCAAGAACACCATCATCCGCAAGCTGATTAAGGAGTTTATTTTCTTTATTAACTTGTGATTATGGATATGCCTACTCAGATTGGGATTTGTATTTCCATGCCTATTATGAACTAAGTAGCTAAGGTGTTGGTAGGAATAATGTGATTGTCGTGCTTCATCTTTAGTAATATATTGACTATCGCATTTTGGTTAATTGTTGTGCTTATTACCATTTTATGCCCGCCTGGCCAGCCGGTGTGAATAGCTCTCTCTAGTTTCAGGGATGATTTAGAGAGTGTGTGGCAATTATCAACACTACGATCATTGTGTATTGGTGAATGCCAGTGACTCAGCTAGGGATAGCCAGTTGCCTAGTGCTTGATCAGTCGTACTTCATTGGGGTTGGAACACATCCAAAAAGATCCAGAGTTCCGGGAGGAATCCGCTAATAATACTGCGAGAAATGCATGATCAATAATATTGCTAGAGCATCTTTTAGAACAATCACTAAATCCTAAATAGCGCCTGTCTTTAATCTGTCTATCTATTTGTTTACTTGTTGTTCTGTCATTTATTTTGCCTCAGCATAATTCTTATAAAACCAAATCATTTTACCATCTTTGAAATCATTAGAAAGTTACACAAAATAGGTAAAGTGGAAACTAATTCAGGACTCGAATTGATAATATTACTTGCTGCAGACTGTGTATACTTGCACAGGAATTCTAGAGTCTTTTACACCATATTATTACTCCCTCTAGGAACCCAACATACATACCACCTAAAGAACTATCATTGGGCCGTACTTTGAGTTCCAAACTCACTGAAACTAAAACGGAGAAAAGTTTGGACCAAGTTCGTTCAAACTAGATGAAAAACTCTCATTGGGACAAACTTTGGGTCTCGAGCTCTCGAAAACTTAAACCAAGTAACGTTTGGACCATGTTTCGTCCAAACCACCTAAAGAACTTTCATTGGGATGAGCTTTGAGTTCCAAACTCTCTCGAAAGTCAAATGGAGCAATGTTTGGACCAACTTCGTCCAAAGTAGATGAAAAACTGTCATTGGGACAAACTTTTGGTTCCGTGCTCTCGAAAACTTAAACACAATAACGTTTAGACCATGTGTCATCCAAAGCACCAAAAGAACTCTCATTGGGCCGAACTTTGAGTAACAAACTCTCTCGAAAGTTAAACAGAGCAAAGTTTGGATCAACTTCGTCCAAACGAGATGAAAACTCTCATTGGGACGAACTTTGGGTTCCGAGCTCTCAAAAACTTAAACGAAGTAACGTTTGGACCTTGTATCGTCCAAACCACCTAAATAACTCTCATTGGGCTGAACGAGTTCCAAACTCTCCGAAACTCAAACGGAGCAAAGTTTGGACCAAGTTTGTCCAAACTAGATGAAAAACATTCATTTGGACAAACTTTGGGTTCCGAGCTCCCAAAAACTTAAATGGAGTAACGTTTGGACCATGTGTCGTCCAAACCACCAAAAGAAATCTCATTGGGCTGAACTTTGAGTTCCAAACTCTCTCGAAAGTCAAATGGTTTTGACCAACTTCGTCCAAAGTAGATGAAAAACTCTCATTGGGACAAACTTTGGGTTTCGAGCTCTCAAATAACTTAAACGGAGTAACGTTTGGACCATGTGTCGTCCATGAAGGGAATAAAAGTCCTGACGCAGCGAAAGCCCATCGATTGGACCTTATGTCGTATATTAGTTAACATTAAAATACCGTTACGAAAACTCAATCAAACTTTAAACATACTTTAAAGTTGCTGGAAAATCAGTTTAAACATGCTGAAAAATAAATCCTAATTTATTTTCATGCTTTTCTAAAGAAAAGGGGAAGAACCGTTACAAACCTCCGTTGTAGACTTGACTGTTCTTCGCCAACGACGCTCCAACGAAAAAAACGCAGCAACCTCCTTTTTCTTGTGATCGCTGGAAAAATCTTCTTGAATGACACAATAACCACAGAGGTTACACCAGTATGACTCTAGTTCTAGGAGGCAAAAGACTTGTGGGAGTCTTTCTCTAAGAGGGAGGCTAGAGAGAATTCTAGGTCTTGTCTTGAGAGTCTAAGAGCAAGAGCAAAGTGTCATGGACCAATTAGGTCTAGTTTTCTATTTATAGAAGAGAGGCCATGAATAAAATATTCAATTAAATCAATCTTTTCCAAAATGGATTCAATCTTATTCCTTATTTAATCAATAATGATCAATCAATTCCATAATTGATTAATCTTTTCCACAAATGACTAATTACTTCCATAAGTGATTAGATCATTTTCATAAATGATTAATCACTTCCTTAAGTGATTAAATATTTCCATAATTGATTAATTCCCGGTTAATGAATTCTTAAATTAATTAACCACCAATTAAATATCACATATTTAATTTTCGGCCTTGAATTAATTAATTCGCCCAAATAGATTTAAGGCCTTAAATTAATTAATTCATTATTTGAACTCTTTCAAACTTCCATAAATTTATATTTGAAGAAAATTAATTTCTCTCATAATAATATATCAATATATATTATATTTGTTTCCCTTAGTAAATTGAACATTTTCAATTTACATTTATTACTTAGTTGCCTCAAATTACTTTATGAGTTACCAGTGGGACCTAATGGACCTGCAGATCAGAAGCTCCAACGATGTGATTAATTGGTCAAACTCATTAACCACATTAATCAATATTCGTTAACTGTGTGTACATTCCACTATAGACTCACAATTGCACTCTTCTCACTGCAGACATATTTTCTGGGTCCACGGATTTAGACCAATATCGACTAGTTAGTCCTTCACGAGTGTCTGTAACACCAGAAAACCCTCTCAGGCCATTGAGAGGGTGTTGGGTTCCTAGAGTGAGTAAAAATATGGTATAAAAGACTCTATAATTCCTGTGCAAGTATACACAGTCTGCAGCAAATAATATTATCAATCCGAGTCCTGAATTAGTTTCCACTCTACCTATTTTGTGTAACTTTCTAATGGTTTCAAAGATGGTAAAATGATTTGGTTTTATAAGAATTATGCTGAAGAAAAATAAATGAGAGAACAACAAGTAAACAAATAGATTGACATATTAAAGACAGGCGCTGGTTAGGATTTAGTGATTGTTGTAAAAGATGCTCTAGCAATATTATTGATCATGCATTTCTCGCAGTATTATTAGTGGATTCCTCCCGGAACTCCGGATCTTTTGGGATGTGTTTCAACCCCAATGAAGTACGACCGATCAAGCACTAGGCAATTGGCTATCCCTAGCTTAGTCACTGGCGTTCACCAATACACAATGATCGTAGTGTGGATAATTGCCACACACTCTCTAAATCATCCCTGAAACTAGAGAGAGCTATTCACACCGGCTGGCCAGGCGGGCATAAAATAGAAATAAGCACAACAATTAACCAAAATGCGATAGTCAATATATTACTAAAGATGAAGCACGACAATCACATTATTCCTAACCAACACCTAAGCTACTTAGTTCATAATATGCATGGAAATACAAATCACAATCTGAGTAGGCATGACCATAATCACAAGACAATAATGAAAATATAAATCTCCTAAATTAACTTGCGGATGATGGTGTTCTTGGTGGTCTCCAATCTCTCTATACTATTCGGCTTCCAATGAAAGTTGGAATACTTTTGACTTTGACGGCTACTTCCTTTTATAGAAGGATGGGAAGCTTGAATTAGGTCAACTAGGACACGTGTAAGGCTCTCTTTGCTCCTTTATCCCGAAAATAACTCAACAAAAGTCGGTTCATGAAGTTGGCTAACAAGCTGTGATGTGGCAGTTCTGTTCCCAGTTTTGCTGTAGCACTAAATTTGCTCCCTTCAGTCGCTCAGCAGCATAATCTGCACAAAATAATTTCCAATGCTTCCATTCTTCAAAATGGGTTAAAACATGTAATATCCATCTAAACCCAACCCTCTTAAGCACAAAAGACACACAAAACCTTATAGAAATGAGGCCTAAATAACTACCTTTTGGGCAGTTATCACACCCCGAAACTTGAACTATTGCGCATCCCGAGCAATACTAACTCACCTTCCCTTAAGAATTTAAAAACATTAGACAAAGAATTAGCTTAATCAAATCAGACAATCCAATACTTCCCTTAACCTTTACCTGAGCACTCTGCAACACTAATCTCTGCTGCAGCAAAATGATTCCTTCAGCAGAGACAAATAATCACTACTTTCAACTCAATTCTAAGAACTCTCCACAGCTTAGCTCTATTTATCAGACATCTTAAAACATATTTTCAAGGAGTTTATTTATGTTTTTCAGACTTAAAGCAACCTTACAGTCATAAGTTCTTAAGCATAGGATGACCCACTTTATGGTGCAGTATACCCATGCCTCAAACTTATCACCAACTAGGCTCAATACTCTTTATAAAGCTAAAAAATCCTTAGTTATTCCATCTCTTGTCCCTCAGAATGACAACATTTTATGAAGAAGCTCACCTAAGTTCTGGGAGACAGAAAAACTGTTGGATCATCATTCATCCTTCAAAACTTTTGCTCCATCCATTTTTTTACCAAAATTTTCAACAATCAATTTTTTCAGCAAATAATAATTCTCATTTTTTCACATTTCCTAGGTCATCTTTTGAAGCGAAGACAGACTGTGGGTATCACAAATGTCCCCGGTTACTCAATAACCTAACAAATTTTAATTGAAGGAGAGGAATGCTCGAGCAAAACAATTGGAGTAGCAAAAAGTCCCCCAAACTTGAATTATTCATTGTCCCCAATGAATCATTAATTTTGCAAATTATACCCCCAAACTTAAATTTTACTTTCTGAATTTTAAACTAAGCATGGGATTAGAACTAAGCTTAGAGTGGATCATATAAGTCAATACTACCTCAAAAATCTTCTTTGTCGCAGCAACAGTCCAGGCTAGAAGAAATGCTCAAGCAAAAGGTTTTTGGAGATCAGAATACCTTGACCTAATTAAGCGTAATGAGTCCAAGCTTCAAAAATTCAGAAGAAAATTAGTTAAGTTAGAGTTACCCAGTGCTCATGGAACGGAAACATCCAGAAATTTCATTAAGAACAGAGAAAAATATACATAAGCATATATCTTTGTCGCTTAGAAACAGAAAATAAAAACTGGGTTTCTCTTCTTTTTAGCTTTATTTTTCGGAGCATCAGGTGTATTAGGTTCAACTTCCTCTACATCCCTTTCCTTGCGGCTTCTCGTTTTCTCTATTATAGACTTGAAGAAATTTTTTCACTCGAAGAATGGAAAGAAACATAAGGAAAAACGAATGGAAGAAGAAACAAACCTGAGTGGTGTTTAAATGGGGCTTCAAAAAAAATAAAATAATCAGTGACAAATCTTCCCCCATTAATATCTTTTACCGTTTAAACCTGCAAGTAATTAATCAAATTAAATTTTCAAAACGGTAAGATTTTACCATAATGATGTGCTGTCCAACGGCTCTACCGTTCGATTTCCCTATCCAACACATGGAAGCACCTGATCTTCATGCAATATTACCTGCTCACCGAAAATTTAAATCCCAACGGTAAAAAATATTCTTAACCCCATCCGTAATATTCTGATGATATATTCACTCTAACCAGAAGATTGCAAAAACAAACTAGGTAACAAGATTTTCTTCTAGAAGAATCTTTTCACACGAAAAATTCAAATTCAAACCAACAAAATCAAATCCTATCTTATTATTAACTTCAGTCGAATATGTAATTCTTATCTTATCTTATCTTTTCACACTGAGATATTATTAAATCTAAACCTAAACAGAAATTCAAATAACCGAAAATAAAAACTAAATAAAATCTAACTAAATCTGATTAATTAAAAGATAATTCAAAGATAATCCAAATAAACAATCCTAAAATCAAATCAAACAAAATTAAAAAATAGATAAAATCTAAACTACCAAAAATACCAATATTTTAAAGATAAAATCTAATAAATCATGCAAAATCAAATCTAACCTAACCGAAATTAAAAATAAATCAGCGAAAAATAAAATTAATACAAACTCTAGGAGCTCAAAATTTTGCTCTGTGAAATGCTCCCGCAAAAATCCTGCTCTCTCAATCATCAACTAACCTTAGGGAAGGATATTTCAACTGAAACTCCTCACCCCAATAATGCTTCACACGCTGTCCATTCACCTTGAACACTCTCCCATCTTTTTCATCCTTCAAAGTAATTGCTCCATGGGGAAAAACCTCAATCACAGTAAATGGTCCTGACCATTTAGATTTAAGTTTCCCAGGAAATAACTTCAATCTAGAATTAAAAAGCAAGACTTTTTGACCCTTTACAAACTCTTTAGATTTTATCTTCTTGTCATGCCACAACTTAGTTTTTTCTTTATATATTTTCGCATTCTCATAAGAAAATTGGCGAAATTCCTCTAATTCATTAAGCTGCAGCATTCTTATTGCTCCTGCACGACTCAGATAAAATTTAACTTTTTCAAAGGCCAAAATGTTTTATGCTCTAACTCTAATGGTAAATGACAAGTTTTCCCATATACTAACCTATAGGGAGACATACCTAGAGGAGTCTTATAGGCTGTCCTATAAGCCCAAAGCGCCTCATCCAACCTAAAAGACAAATCCTTTCTAGATGGATGAACTACTTTCTCTAAAATCGATTTTATTTCCCTATTACTAATTTCAGCTTGACCATTTGCTTGTGGGTGATAAAGGGTAGCTATCCTATGTTTAATCCCATACTTAGCTAAAAGCTTAGTTAAGATATTATTAACAAAATGTGTACCCTCATCACTCACTAGAGCCCTAGGTGTCCCAAACCGCACAAAGATGTGCGATTGAAGAAACCTTGCTACTGTCTTGGCATCACTCTGATGGCATGCGATGGCCTCCACCCATTTGGACACATAATCAACTACCAATAAGATAAAAACATTGCCATTGGATGGGGGAAATGGCCCCATAATGTCAATACCCCATACATCGAATTATTCAACTTCTAAAATATAAGTTAGAGGCATTTCATCTCTAGGCCCTAGATTTCCTCTCCTTTGGCAAGCATCACATTGCTTGTAGAACCAATGGGCATCCTTAAATAACATAGGCCAGAAGAATCCGCAATGCAAAATCCTCATAGTTGTCCTCTGACCGCTGAAATAACCTCCATACGGCGAAGAGTGACATTGCTCCAGGATTTCCTTTGCTTCAGCACCTGAAACACACCTACGAATAACACCGTCAGAGCATTGCTTATACATAAATGGCTCATCCCAATAGAAAAATTTTGCATCGTGCTTAAACTTTTTCTTCTGCCTCAAATCCATGTCAATCGGAGTGACTCCCTTTACCAAAAAGTTGGCAATATCAGCATACCAAGGGACATCCCTAACTACCTTTACCTCAACAGTAAAGAGCTGCTCATCTGGAAAATAATCAGAAATGGCAGATTGCTCTAGCAAAGATGATGACGGATCAAGACGAGATAAATGATCTGCAATGACGTTTTCTGATCCCTTCTTGTCCTTTATCTCCAAGTCGAATTCCTGCAACAGTAAAATCCAACGAATTAGTCTAGGCTTTGCATCATTCTTAGACATTAGATACCTTATTGCTGCATGATCCGTAAAAACCGTGACTTTCGATCCAACCAAATATGGTCGGAACTTCTCAAAAGAGAACACCACAACTAACAACTCCTTTTCAGTAGTTGTATAGTTGACTTGTGCTTCATTTAAAACCTTGCTTGCATAATATATAGGTTGGATAAATTTGCCCTGCTTTTGCCCCAGCATCGCACCTACCGCAGCATCACTCGCATCACACATTACCTCGAATGGTAAATTCCAATTAGGTGCGCAAAGAATGGGTGCTGAGATTAAAGCAGCCTTTAAAGTCTCAAAAGCCTTCCTACAATCTGCATTAAAGTAAAAAACATGATCAGTGCACAACAAGTTACAAAGAGGTTTACTGATTTTGGAAAAATCCTTTATGAACCTCCTATAAAATCCAGCATGTCCTAAAAAACACAGAATTCCCTTCACTGAATTTGGTGGCTCTAGTCTTTCAATAACCTCTACTTTTGCTCTATCAACTTCTAGACCATTTTTAGAAATTTTATATCCTAACACTATGCCCTCCTTCACCATGAAGTGGCATTTTTCCCAATTAAGAACTAGATGGGTATCCTCACAACTTTTTAACACCTTGCCTAAATTATCTAAACAACTCTGAAAAGACCCTCCAAACACAGAAATATCATCCATAAAGACCTCAACAGTGGACTCAGTCATAGCAGAAAAAATTGCCAACATACACCGCTGATATGTTGCTGGAGCATTGCAGAGGCCAAAAGGCATTCTCCTAAAAGCGAATGTCCCATAAGGACAGGTGAAAGTGGTTTTCTCCTGATCCTCAGGAGCAATAGTAATCTGGTTGTACCCAGAATAACCATCCAAGAAACAGTAGTAGGCCTAACCAGCCAATCGATCCAACATCTGGTCAATAAATGGTAAAGGGAAATGGTCCTTACGGGTGGCTTTATTACGCCTCCTGTAATCCATGCAAACCCTCCAGCCAGTTACTGTCCTGGTTGGGATCAACTCATTGCCTTTATTGCTCACCACAGTGACACCTCCCTTCTTAGGAACACATTGGACAAGGCTTACCCAATTGCTATCAGCAATTGGACAAATGATCCCAACATCCAACCATTTAATTACCTCCTTTTTAACAACCTCTTTCATTGCAAGGTTAAGCCTTCTTTGTTGCTTAATACTCCTAAAGGATCCCTCATCTAGAGTGATTTTGTGCATACAAAAAGATGGGCTAATTCCCTGAATATCAGCCATTGTCCAACCTATAGCCTTGTGGTATTGCTGCAGCAATTTTATTAAGGCCTCTTCATGCTCTGGCATTAAATCTGATGCAACAATAATGGGCAACGTCTCACTTTCCCAAAGATATACATACTTTAGATGATCTGGCAAGGGCTTCAAATCTAAAGTAGGTGCCTCAATAAGGGATGGCTTAATGGGAGGAGCCTTCCTCTGATCTAAATCTAAAGACTCAAAAACATCCTCACACCTAAACAATTCTTTTTCATTTTTTCTATCTAAATAACAAATTTCTAAATCTTCTACACTAACCTCTCCATGCTCTTCCGAATGCTTACTAGCCGAATCCTGCATTGTTGTCTCAATAACTGTGCTCTCCAGAATCCTAATGAAAGAGCAATCCTCCATTTCGTCTGGATACTTCATGCTGTAAACACATTAAATTTCACTTCCTCATTACAGACTCTCATTGTTAACTCCCCTTTTTGAACATCTATTAACGCCCCACCAGTAGCCAAAAATGGACGACCTAGAATAATTGGGACATCTTTATCAGCCTCATAGTCTAAAATAATAAAATCAACAGGAAATATGAATTTATCTACCTTCACTAAGACATCCTCAATTTTACCCTCTGGATATGTGATAGACCTATCAGCTAATTGGAGTGTAACTGTGGTAGGCCTAGCTTCACCAATACCTAACTTCCGATAGACCGAAAGAGGCATTAGGTTAATGCTTGCACCTAAATCACAAAGTGCTCTACCTAACTCTTTTCCACATATAGATACAGGTATAGTAAATGACACTAGATCCTTAGCCTTGGGTGGTAGCCAATTCTTAACAATTGCACTACATTTCTCAGTAAGAGATACAGTTTCAAACTCACCTAGCCTCTTCTTTTTAGTTAAAATATCCTTAAGAAATTTAGCATAATTAGGCATTTGCTCAATAGCTTCTACCAAAGGGATATTTATATGCAATTGCTTAAGAATCTCTAAAAAATTTTTAAATTGATCATCTTGATTTTTAGGCTTTTGCCTTTGTGGAAAAGGTAGAGGTGGTACATAAGGTGGGGGCGGCACATAAGGTGGTTCCACATCTGGAACAGAACAAGATGCTCCAGCATTTTTATTGCTACATCCAGCACCCTGACCAGACTTCAACTCTTTCTCGACAATAACATTTTTATCACCATTTTTATTTACATCCTGGGTCTTACTAGGCTCATCTAATGGCTTACAACTCCTAAGAGTTACTGCCTTTACCTGCTTCTTACCTTCCCTTCGAGGGTGTTCAGTATCTGATGGAAGTTTCCCTTGAGGCCTTGCCTTCAGCTCATTAGCTAGCTGACCCACATGCAATTCCAGGGCTCTCATCAAAGCTAGATTACTTTGAATTGCGGCATCTGTGCGAGCCATAAATTCTTTCATCATCGCCTCGAGAGAACTTCCCGAATTTTGCTGGGGCAAAGCCTGGTTATTTTGCTGGGGCAATACCTGCGCTTTAGCAAATCCCGGCTGGTTCACCTTTTGTTGTGTCTGCATATTATTTCCTTGACCTCCCCATGAGGAGTTGGGGTGGTTGCGCTAACCTGGATTATAAAGGTTAGAGTAAAGGTTGTTCCTCTGATTACCTACAAAAAACACAGAAGCTGGATTGCTGGGGCAAAACTCGTAGTTGTGGTCTTCACCACAATAGACACATGTTTCTTCTGTGACTTGGTTCACCACTGCTGCAGGCTCCATAGCTGGTGGCTGCTGATGACTAATCACTGTCACATTCTTAAGAGTGTTAGCAATCATAGCAAGATCAACCCTAATGGTGGACACACCATCAACTTCTAATACACTCTTAACTTTCTTATTTGTGGCTCTAACATCCGACCACTGAAAACTATTAATAGATATTCTTTCTAAAATTTCATAAGCTTCATCAAAAGTTTTTGCCAAAAGGGCCCCTCCAGCCGAAACATCAACCATACCTTGGGTTACTCCATTTAAACCATTGTAAAATGTTTCCATTTGAATACAATGAGGTAAACAATGGTGGGGACACTTTCACAAAAGCTCCTTAAACCTTTCCCAAGCCTCACTAAAAGTCTCATCCTCAAGTTGCCTAAACCCTACTATTTCACTCCTTAATTTAGCACTTCTATTAGGTGGGAAATATTTACTAAAAAAATTTTCACCTAACTCATCCGATGTCCTAATTGATCCTGGAGCAAAAGAGTTTGACCATGCCTTTGCTTTGCTCCACCTCTAAAAGAATACGGAAACAAAGTTAATCTAAGAGCATCCCTAGGCACTCATTGAATTACAAAAGAATCACTAACTCATAGAAAAGACTTAAGATGTAAATGAGGGTCTTCAGATGTCAAGCCATCAAATTGTCCCACGGTTTGTGATAACTGTGCGAAAGGTAGTTATTTAGGCCTTAATTCTATAGGGATTTGTGTGTCTTTTGTGCTTAATAGGGTTGGTTTTAGATATATATTATATGCTTTAACCCATTTGGAAGAATGGAGGCTTTGAAAGTTATTTTATGCAGAAAATACTGCTGAGCGACGTGAGGGAGCAAAATCTGTGTTGCAGCAAACCTGTGAGCAAAGCTGCCACATCACAGCTCGTTAGCCAAGTTGACAAACCGACTTCTGTTGAGTTTTTTTCGGGATAAAGGAGTAAGGAGAACCTGCCATGTGTCCAATTTAACCTAAACCTCATCTTATAAAAGGAGGAGCTATCAAAGATAAATTCATTCACGATTTGGAGACTGAATCAATCGGCCGAAGGCCGAATTGACGGCGGAATGGAGATCTAAGAAGACCATTTGTGATTCCACTAAAGGAGACGAAGTTCTTCCATGTTCTTGGTGGTTTGGAGCAGCCGTTTCATCCCCATTTGCTGAAAAGGATTAGTACTTCTTGTTTATTTCGCTTTATGGATGTGCTTATCGAGATTGTAACATATTTTATGTCTTCAAATGGAAATATTTTACAATGGGTTAAACATAGCAACCCAGTGTATGGTTGATGCTTCTGCGGGAGGGGCTCTTTTGGCAAAATCTTTTAATGAAGCTTATGAGATTTTAGAGAGAATATCAACCTACAGTTATCAATGGTCAAATGTTAGAGGCTCTAATAAAAAAGTTAATAATGTGTTAGAAGTTGATAGTGTGTCTACCATTAGGGCTGATATTGTAGAATTAGCTAACGCTCTTAGAAATGTAACAGTGGTTAGTCATGTCCAGCAGCCGCAAGTGGTAAACCAAGTTACAGAAGAATCATGTGTTTATTGTGGTGAAGATCATAATTATGAGTTTTTTCCTAACAATCCAGCTTCTGTGTTTTTTGCTGGTAATCAAAGGAATAACCTTTATTCTAAATTTTATAATCCAGGTTGGCGCAACCACCCCAAGTTTGCGTGGGGAGGGCAAGGAAGCAATTCGCAAGTCCCCCAAACACAGCAAAATGCGGTGAACCAGTCCAGATTGGCTAAATCACAGGAATTTCCCCAGAAAAATAAGAAGGCTTTGCCCCAGCAAAACTCGGGTAATTCTCTGGAGTCAATGATGAAGGATTATATGGCACGTAATGATGTCATAATCCTAAGTAAGCAAGCTTCATTGAGAGCCCTAGAGTTGCAAGTGGGTCAGCTAGCTAATGAGTTGAAGGCACGACCTCAAGGGAACATTCTTTTAGATATTGAACACCCTATAAGGGAAGGTAAGAAGCAGGTGCAGGCAATAACTTTAGGGAGTGATAAGCCACTATAAGATAGAAAAGAGCCTAGTAAACCCCAGGAAGTAGAAAAGAGTAGTGATAGTAATGTTGTCGAAAAAGAATTGGGGTCTGGTCAATATGATGGAGGCAACAACAAAGATGCTGGAGCAATTAGTTCTGTTCCAAATGTAGAACCCCCACCTTATGTACCGCCCCCACCCTATGACCCACCCTTACCTTTTCCACAAAGGCAGAAGTCTAAGAACCAAGATGGTAGTCCATTTTTGGCAACTGGTAGATCATTGATGGATGTCCAACAAGGGGAGCTTACAATGAAGGTGCATGACCAAAAGGTGAAGTTTAATATGTTTGATGCAATAAAATATCCTAATGATCTTGAGGATTGCTCGTGCATTTAGGTGTTGGATGAGTTTGTTGAGGACAACTTTGAGAAGGATTTGATGGAGTACCATACCCAAATGTTTGGAGAGATCCAAATTGAGGATTTGGAAATAGGTGGATTGGAGCATGAGCATGACGATGTAGGTGAGATTTCTAGTTTTAAGAGGAATTTTGAATTCTTAGAGCCAATAGTTGAGAAATCCAAGCCTATTGAACCTTGTAATTCATTGACATTGCTCCAGCAACCTGAGATTAGGAAATCCTTCATTGATGAGCGGTTATTTACTGTAGCTCATATTAAGGAAGTGAAAACACCTTGGTATGATGACTTTTCCAATCACATTGATTGTGGAAATTTGCCTCCTGGATTATCAAAAGAACAAATGAAAGAATTTTTCCATGAGGTAAAGTTTTATTTATCAAATGATGCATCTATGGTTAGACAATGTGTTGATGATGGCTGTGAGTCTAAAGTAAATTTGATTTTTGTTTAGATTTAATTTCAGTTTGAATTTTTAATTTCTCTTTAGATTAGATTTTTAATAATATATCTTCCTGATTTAATTCTGAAGTATTCTTCTTTGAAGTTGCTGGCAGATTTAGGGAGCGTAGATTTTGAGGGAGAAAAATTTCAGCATTCTAATCAGAAGCTCCCATTATTGGATTACGTTTATTTATTTTTGGTTTTGTTATTATTTTGATTTGATATGATTCTGATTTGATTAGATTTTTTTTATTATTTATTATTTATTTTATTTTTATATTGTCGGTTAGTTTAGATTTTATTTTGAAGATTTAAATCGAAGATTTTTCCAGATTGAAAATAATATATCTAGTGGATATTTTAAAAAAAAAAGATTTGATTTCCGAATTTTGTTGAGAAGATCAGAGATTTTATTCGGTTAAGATTTTTTGAGAGATAAGATTATAATTTTACCATTGAGATTTTATTGTGTGGGCATGCAGTTAATTACCAAAGATATCATGTGCTGAGCAGATGGCAGCTGGCGTTACGGTTGTTACACACAGAGGGAGCACAGTAAATGGAAGATCTTACCGTTTGGCAAATAATAAAAAATTTTCCATGAATCCATGTGGTTGAAACGGTAACTTATATTAATTAGGAGATAATTAGGGGCTTTAATTATTTGTTGAAGATCTTTGAGTTAGTGCCCTATTTATACGATCTCCCATCAGGTACGTTTTTCACTCTCATCTTTTATTACTACTGATGTGATTTTTTTTCTGTGTGTATTATTATTGTAAGGAAAAAAACACGAGCAAGGAAAAAAATGTTGAGACTGTTGTGACTGAGAGGGAACTAAGTGAAGAAGTTGAGCTTGATGAAAGATTTTGGTACGAGAGATTTATCCATGAAGAGGCAAGACAAAAATATCAAGAAGTCCTGAAGCGAGATGTTCTAATGGAGCGTTGCTTCGATGGTGGCAAAGAACTCGCACATTTTCCTTTAGTGAACATTACTAATCACGATTGGAAACGGTTGTGCACAAAGCCGAAGCCCACTGTTGATCAACTAGAATGGGAGTTCTACGCCAAAATCGATGAAAATGAAGGATTCTTGGTTATTGTTCATGGAGTTGTTGTCGACTGAAGCCCTGGAGTGATTAATTCTCTATTTAATCTTTAAAACTTCCCCCACACTGTTTTCAATGAAATATCAGTTGCTTCCTCAAACGAGCAACTGAATGCCTAGTGGAGGTTGTCCAGGATGAGGGCAAGAACATTTCAGTCAACATACTTAAAGAGTGAGGCTACTACTTGGCTCGGCTTTGTCAAGAAAAAATTATTGCCTACAGCATACGCCTCCATTGTCCCTTGTGATCGAGTGCACTTGAAGGTTCAGAGTCCCAAAGAGTTCCAGTGATATAAAATTGTTTGATAAGGAGATTATTGACAGTGCCAATCTGGCTAGACTTTAGATAGGTGAGGTGCGCCAGGGTGGTTTGTTGTGCGGTGTCCATAGAGTGCTGAAACAACTTGAGATGGTTCTCAGTAGGCTAGAATTCACTAAGAGACAACTTCAAACCTACTAGAGCTATGATCGTTGAAGGGACACCGCACTAAAGAAAGGCTATGCAAGCGAATTTCTTTAGCCATATCAAGCGTTCCTAATTTTCATTGATGATCTTATGAACCTATGCATTCTACCCCGTCCATCATTTGAGAGGAAGAAGAAAACCCAGAGCCTGAACATAAAGAAGAATTAAAGGGAAGTTTCAGTTTCTTCGAGCAAATATTTTGATGAATGATTTTTTTTGTGCTCGCCTTGCATGTGTTGTGTTCTTTCTGCTTTTGTTATGATATGCTTCTTTGTTTTTTATCTGTTGCTTTAAAATCTATCTCTGTCATGATAACGTAAATCTGTGATCGTGATCTTTAATGAAATCAAATATTGTTTTGTTTGGCACATCTGAGTATCTAACTTAATTTTCTTCTGATTTTTTTAAGCTTGGACTAGTTAGCTTAATTAGACTACGATGTTCTGATCTCCATAAACCTTTTGCTTGAGCATTCCTTTTAGCCTGGTCATGATTGCAGCAAAATTTCTGAGGTAGCATTGTCTTATTTGATCCACCTTAAGCTTAATATTAGTCCCACGCTTAGTTTAAAATTCAGATAGAAAAAATTAAGTTTGGGGGTATACTTATCACGTTGCTAATTCATTAAGGACAATGAATAATTTAAGTTTGGGGGACTTTTAGCTACTCCGCTTGTTTTGCTCGAGCATTCCTCTCCATCATAATAATTTTTCTAGGTTGTTGAGTAACCAGGGACATTTGTGACACCCACAGTTTGCCTTTGCGTCAAAAGATGACCTAGGAGAATATATAAAAAAATGATAAAAATAATTGTTGAAAAGAAAAATTTTGAAAATGTTTTGCTGAGAAAATTAATAGAGCAAAAGTTTTGAAGGATGAATGATAATCTAGCAGTTTTCTGTCTCCCAGGGCTTAGGTGAGCTTCATCATAAAATGTTGCCATTCTGAGAAGCAAGGGATAGAATAACTAAGGATTTTTGGGTTTAACAATGAGTATTTAGCCTAATTCGTGATAAATTTGAGGCAAGGGTATACTGCACCATAAAGTGGGTCATCTCATGCTTAAGAGCTTATGACTGTAGGGCTGCTTTAAGTCTGAAGAACATAAAAATATAAACCCCTTAAAATGTGTTTAAATATGTCTGATAATAGAGTTAGGCTGTGGTAAGTTCTTAGGATTGAGTTAAAGGTGGTGATTATTTGTTCAAAGCTGAAAGAATTCTTTTGCTGCAGCAGTGCTTGGTTTTGCAGGATGCTCAGGTAAAGGTTGAAGGTATTGTTGGAATATCTGTTTTGATTGAGTTGTGTTATGACTAATGTTTTGAATTTTCAAGGGAAGGTGAGTTAGTATTGCTCGGGACGTGCAATAGTTCAAGTTTTGGGGTGTGATAACTGTCCGAAAGGTAGTTATTTAGGCCTTAATTCTATAGGGATTTGAGTGTCTTTTGTGCTTAATAGGGTTGGTTTTAGATATATATTATATGTTTTAACCCATTTGGAAGAATGGAGGCTTTGAAAGTTATTTTATGCAGAAAATACTGTTGAGCGACGTGAGGGAGCAAAATCTGTGCTGCAGCAAACCTGGGAGCAAAACTGCCACGTCACAACTCGTTAGCCAAGTTGACAAACCGACTTCTGTTGAGTTATTTTCGGGATAAAGGAGTGAGGAGAGCCTGCCATGTGTCCAATTTATCCTAAACCTCATCTTATAAAAGGATGAGCTGTCAAAGATAAATTCATTCACGATTTGGAGACGGAATCAATCGGCCGAAGGCCGAATTGACGGCAGAATGGAGATCTAAGAAGACCATTTGCGATTCCACTCAAGGAGAAGAAGTTCTTCCATGTTCTTGGTGGTTTGGAGCAGCCGTTTCATCCCCATTTGCTGAAAAGGATTAGTACTTCTTGTTTATTTCGCTTTATGGATGTGCTTATCGAGATTGTAACATATTTTATGTCTTCAATCATGAACTAATTGCTTTGTAGGCATAGGTTAAGAATTATGTGATTGTTATATTTATAAATCTGGAAATTCTATTTGATCATGATCCTCTTGAATTATTGTTGATCTTTATTTTCATTATGTGCCCGCCTAGCTAGCCGGTATGTATAGATATCCTAGTTTCAGGGATGATTTAGGAGTTGTGTGGCGATAATTCACGCTAGATCATTGTGTATTGGTGAACGCCAATGACTGAGTTAGGGATAGCCAGTTGCCTAGTGCTTGATCGGTAGAGCTTCATTGGTTTTGAAACATATTCCAAAAAATCCGGAGTTCCGGGAGGATCCCGCTGATAATACTGCAGGAGATTGACGGATCAAAAGAATTGCTGGAGCATCATTATAACAATTACATAAGTCTTAATCTGTGTCTGTTTCCATTCTGTTTTCTCTAGTCGTAATCACTTACTGCTTCCGCATATCTTTTGTTTCAGCATTTTCAAAACCCAATCAATTTAACCAACCATTTAAAATCATTAAAAAGGCAAATTAAATCAATAGAGGTAGGCATTTCAAGACCCTGTGGATACGATAAATACTTATCACTTGCTGCTAGATTGTGTATACTTGCACAATATTTTGGAGTCAATTTATCTCATATTTTTAACCACTCCAGAACTGCAACAGTTTGCAACATCTAAAATATTACCGGTTTCATTTCAAAATTCTCCGCTTGGATTTGGGGACGTGCAATCCCTGGATTCAACTCATTAAACATTGGGACAGCATACGCTCGAATGGCTCTGGTCCTATCATTCGCAATCAAAATAGGATTTTCAGCCTGATTATTTTGCTGCTCATTTTGCTCAAACAGTGGGTTTTGTTGCAGCAATGGATTCTACTGGGGGTTCGCTGGACCTTCAGGAACCTGCGGAAGTTGCGGCACGTTCTCCATCTGGTTTATGCGCTGCTCCCTCCTTCTCTTCCTGAATGTTCTTTCAATTTCTAGATCAAGCTCAAACCTTACCCCAGGCGGATCGCTCATGCACCAAACTCACACCTGCAAAAACAAAAGAAACAATCAAAAAGTTCTAGCACCAAACCACTAAAACACATACACAAAAATAGATCAGATAAAAACTTATCCAAGTCCCCGGCAACGGCGCCAAAAACTTGTTGGGTTCCTAGAGTGAATAAAAATATGGTATAAAAGACTCTAGAATTCGTATGCAAGTATACACAGTCTGCAGCAAGTAATATTATCAATCCGAGTCCTGAATTAGTTTCTACTCTACCTATTTTGTATACTTTTCTAATGGTTTCAAAGATGGTAAAATGATTTGGTTTTATAAGAATTATGCTGAAGCAAAATAAATGACAGAACAACAAGTAAACAAATAGATAGACAGATTAAAGACATGCGCTGGTTAGGATTTAGTGATTGTTCTAAAAGATGCTCTAGCAATATTATTGATCATGCATTTCTCGCAGTATTATTAGCGGATTCCTCTCGGAACTTCAGATCTTTTGGGATGTGTTTCAACCCCAATGAAGTACGGCCGATCAAGCACTAGGCAACTGGCTATCCCTAGCTCAGTCACTGGCGTTCACCAATACACAATGGAAATATAAATCTCCTAAATTAGCTTGCGGATGATGGTGTTCTTGGTGGTCTCCAATCTCTCTATACTATTCGGCTTCCAAGGAAAGTTGGAATACTTTTGACTTTGACGGCTACTTCCTTTTACAGAAGGATGGGAGGCTTGAATTAGGTCAACTAGGACACGTGTAAGGCTCTCCTTGCTCCTTTATCCCGAAAATAACTCAACAAAAGTCGGTTCATGAAGTTGGCTAACGAGCTGTGATGTGGCAATTTTGTTCCCAGTTTTGCTGCAGCATAAAATTTGCTCCCTTCAGTCGCTCAGCAGCATAATCTGCACAAAATAATTTCCAATGCTTTCATTCTTCCAAATGGGTTAAAACATGTAATATCCATCTAAAACCAACCCTCTTAAGCACAAAAGACACACAAAACCTTATAGAAATGAGACCTAAATAACTACCTTTTGGGCAGTTATCAAAGGGTAGGGCCCTTTTTTCAAGACTCGGAGTAACCACTTAAGGGAACACTCATCTGCTTCCCTAAAGTCGGGAAGGAGTGAATTTCATCTTGCGCGATTATGTTCCCAGCTCCCCATTTGGTCTTGTCCCCAAAATGGTAGGCTTATTGAGTCGGCGTACTTGCCACTCTCACCCATGCAAATCAAAGGACAATCTCTCATGAGCTCCATAATCAACTCAGGATTAAGAATAAGTTGTCTAGGTCGTCCTAGTGAAATAGAAAACCAACTAGTTAACGGTGTTACAACCAATGGTTACTATTTCGCGGTCCGGTCTTATGCAAACTCATTACATAGGATACCCCGACTCGCATGTCTCCTACACGAATGCGTTGGATCGCAACGTTTGTATCAAATACAAAGTGGGTCGTATCCATAGTGTCACTAGGATAAGGCACCCAGTCTTATCCCTATACTATAGACCCTTTAGGCTGTTTCTTGAACAATGATCTCATATGTCACTACATATAGTTCAAGACTCATATTACAGCCTTGGATTTCTAGTTTATTGGATTAGGGTTATTTTTAGGCAAAGACAAATATAAAATAACTAATAACAATTAATCGAAAAATATATCAATATTATTTCATTAATATCCGGTCAACAATTACATTCACTATCTACGAGTTTTAGGGCATAAAACCCAACAAACTCCCACTTAAACTGAAACACTAGTTAGTGGGATGTAAATGCAATAATCTAAAGCTAGAAATGTCATGTGTATTAAAATAATACAATGAACTAGGGCATCCTTATACCCATTATACATTTCTCCCACTTGCCCTAGATTAGATGGCATACATATCTCGACCTAGACCTTCTAGATGACCCTCAAACACTTTAGCAGTGAGAGCCTTCGTAAATGGATCAGCGATGTTGTGCTCCGAAGCGATCTTAGTGACCATCACATCTCCTCGTTGCACAATCTCCCGTATCAGGTGATACTTCCTCTCGATGTGTTTACCCCGTTTGTGGCTTCGAGGTTATTTTGAGTTGGCTACAGCCCCACTTGTGTCACAGTATAGTGTTATGGGCACGTTCATATTCGGAACCACTTCCAAATCAGTCAAGAACTTTCTAAGCCATACTGCCTCCTTAGCTGCTTCGCAAGCTGCTACATACTCAGCCTCCATGGTTGAGTCTGCTATGCATCCTTGTTTGATGCTTATCCACACTACTGCTCCTCCATTGAGGGTGAATACTGACCCTGATGTGGATTTCCTTGAATCCTTATCAGCTTGAAAGTCAGAGTCAGTGTATCCAGTAATAATCAAATCCTTAGCTCCATACACAAGCATGTAGTCCCTCGTTCTCCGAAGATACTTGAGGATATTCTTAACCGCTCCCCAGTGTTCCAACCCTGGATTAGACTGATACCTACTGACTATTCCCACTGCATAACATATGTCCGGCCTATTGCAGAGCATAGCATGCATTAAGCTGCCTACAGCTGAGACATAGGGAATGTGTCTCATGTTCTCAATTTCTTGAGGTGTCTTAGGAGACTGTTCCTTAGACAGGTGTACCCCATGTCTGAAGGGTAGTAGTCCCTTCTTGGAGTTTTGCATCGAATATCGAGACAACATTTTGTCAATATACGTTGCTTGAGACAGTGCTAGCGTTTTGTTCTTACGATCCCTAATGATTTGGATTCCTAGAACATATTGAGCCTCTCCCATATCTTTCATTTGGAATTGGGCTGCTAGCCATTTCTTAATGTCAGTGAGGTATCCTACATCATTCCCAATGAGTAGGATATCGTCTACATAATGTATTAGAAAAGCTACTTTCCTCTTGTTGACTTTCTTGTACACACAAGACTCATCAACGATTTGGACAAAACTAAAAGATTTGATTGCCGTATCAAATCTAATGCTCCATGATCTGGATGCTTGTTTCAATCCATAAATGGATCGATTGAGCTTACAAATCTTTTGTTCCTGACCTTGGGCTATGAACCCTTTGGGTTGAGACATGAAGATATTCTCTTCAAGATTACCATTTAGAAAGGCAGTCTTGACGTCCATTTGCCATATTTCATAGTCATAATATGTGGCTATGGATAAGAGAATTCTTATGGACTTTAACATGGCTACAGGAGAAAAGGTTTCCTCATAGTCAACCCCTTCCTTTTGGGTATAACCCTTTGAAGGTCTGTACCTTTCCAACATCATCTCTTTTTCTCTTATAGATCCATTTGCACCCTATGGGTTTTACCCCATTTGGTAGATCTGCGAGTTCCCATACAGAATTGGAGTGCATTGACTCCATTTCCAGGTTCATGGCTTTGACCCATTCATCCTTATCTTCGTCATTCATTGCCTGTCGATAAGACAATGGATCCTCAATGCCATCATTAGGTATGACAACCTGAGTTTGAGTTAAACCCAAGTAGCGATCAAGTTGTAATACAACCCTCCCACTACGTCGAGGCAGTCTCAACGTTTGAGATGGACGGGATGGATCTGAAGAATTAGTTCCTTCATCAACACTTGTTGAAGGTCCAGCTTCATCAACAACTCTTGTTGATTCTTCAATAGCTTCTCCTAATATTATTTTGCTTTGTGGTTTATGATCTCTCGTGTGGTCTTCCTCTAAGAAAGTGGCGTTTGTCGATACAATCACCTTATTTTCTTGTAGGTCGTAAAAATAACCACCTCTCGTTTCACGTGTGCTGGACAACCCCACATGAAAAAGTGATGCAAACTAGGTTTACGCCCCTTCCATAATTCGAAAGGTGTTTCAGAAACACTTTTCGAGGGAACATTGTTCAAGATGTATACTGCAGTCTCTACTACATTCCCCCAAAAAGAGCTAGGCAATTGAGCATAGTTCATCATTGATCGAACCATGTCTAACAAGGTTCTATTTCTCCTTTCTGACACACCATTCTGCTGAGGTGTACCAGGGGCTGAGAGTTGAGATTGGATTCCATGTTCTATCATATAATCCTGGAATCTTTGATCCTAATCGATCAGATCGAAGTACTTTAATAGATTTACCTAATAGGTTTTCAACTTCAGCCTTAAACTCCTTAAACTTTTCAAGGGTTTCAGACTTATGTCCCATTAGGTACAAGTAACCATATCTTGAATAATCATCTATAAATGAGATGAAATATTCGTACCCTCCTCGAGCTTTTACATTCAATTGACCACATAGATCCGAATGTATTAACTCTAAGGGTTCTTTGGCTCTGTAACCTTTTCCAGTAAAGGGTCTCTTGGTTATTTTTCCCTCGAGACAAGATTCACAAGGTGGTAGTGAATCATCTTCTAACATACTTAGAAGTCCATTGTTTACCAAACGACCGATCCTATCGATGTTTATATGACTAAGTCTAATGTGCCAAAGATGAATATTGTTACTTGTTGGAGAAATCTTTTGCCTTTTCCTTTGAGTTTCAGTAGTTTTAAATAATTTGTGATTTAAAAGTGCTTTGTTTTCGGTTGGTCTTAAAACATACAAGTTATTTTCCAATTTGGTTGAACAAATAAGTACACCATTTTTATAAATGAACGCTTCATTCATATCAAAAGTAACTGTATACGATTGTTCAATCAAACATGAAATAGAAATTAAGTTCCTCTTAATCTTGGGAACGATTAACAAACTATCTAAAAGTAAGAATCTATTTCTAAAAAATAACTTCACAGCTCCCACTGCTTTAGCTGAAATGACTTCTCCAGTTCCGACCCTGAGTGTCATTTTCCCACCGTTCAACTGCCGAAAGGAACTATTTTCCTGAAAAGAAGAGCAAACATGATTAGTTTCTCCTGAATAAAGTATCCAGGTAAACTCATCATGTTCTACAAGGCATGTTTCTAAAACAAGTAAATCAAATTTACCTTCATTTTCCTTCTTTTTCTCAGCAATGTACTTTGGGCAGTTTCTCTTCCAATGTCCATCTACATTGCAGTGGAAACACTTGCCCTTATTTACCATAGCTTTGGCTTTTCCCTTGCTTTTAGCAGCAGTACTGGGAGCTTTCCCCATGTTTCCTTTCTTCTTCTGAGTTTTCTTTGAAGAAGTGACTACAGATTTAGTTCCAGAGGATGAACCCTTCTCGAACTTTCTTTTAGAGTGAACAACGTTTGCCTCTCCTTCTATCTGTCCCTTGTTCTTAAGAAGAGACTAATAGAGTTGTAGCTCATTCAGGAGCCTAGTCAGGTTGAATGTTATTTTATTCATCACTGCATTGCTTCGAAACTGTAGGAAACTCTTCAGAAGAGATTCTAAGATGAATGCAACGTGACTACGCTCATCTATGACCGCGTTGAATTGGACCATCATGTCTAGGACATGTTCCCGAACAGACGTGCCCTCTTTCGTGCGGCAACTATAAACGTATTTGAGAGCGTCATGGTGGAGTTGGTAGGACGGTTGTCCAAACATCTCCTGGAGAGAGTTCACAATCTCCCTCGCTATTACCATGCCCCCATGCCTTTTAGCCAAAACTTCAGATAAGCTGGCTAGGATATAGACGCGAGTCTTATCATTGACCTTTGTCCAGTGGTCATAAGCATCCTTAACTGCTTGGGATGCATTACGAGAAGGGGCTGGAGGACAATCCTTTGTTAAGACGAACCGCAGATCATCGACAACAAGAATCTTATTCAGGTTCGATTTCCACGTAGCGTAATTTTCTCCGGTTAATTTCTCATTTTTAAGCAGAGAGACAATTGAGGAAGACATTGCTGTAATTTAAACAATGATCGTATTAGTTATCTTTTCTTTAACCCATCATACAAGCAAACAATTGCACACAATCCAATCAATTTAGCAAAACAGACAATCACAGAACCCTAAAACTATTGATTTAGTTTTGCAACGATGTTTCAGAGGTTTAGAATATCAGCCACCGAAGGGTGATCAGGCACTCCTCCTTTGAAATGAGACACCTCTCGGCTAATTCTAATTCCAGAATAACTCATATTCCTATAGACATTAGCCACCGTTGTTCGGTCAAGGATTTGTTAACACATTTAACTCATCCTCGTAAGTGTAACCCTCCCACTTTCAGATCTCAGAGGCACGCACCAACAGGCTACCGAAGGGAAAGACAACTGTTGGTGATTAGCCTAAGAGCTCCTATCCTATTCAGGAGTTCACGATGTTCCGAATCTTATGATCAGGCCCTCCTAAGGGATGGTTGCGTCAGGACAACCTGCAGGCAGATCATAGGACTCTCACGGTGTGAACTATGGGCGGAGACCGAGGGATACGTTGACACGTGTCCCGCTCCCACTTTGATATGAACTCTACCAATAAAGAATTCCAATAGAGTTGAAAGTGTTGATTTTCAGTTACTTTATGTGTAGAAGAGCTTCAAGATGGAAGACATTAAATGCACTATGGGGTTCATGAAAGCTGCATTTAATGCAAATCAAGCATCAATTGATGGAACTATACTTTAAGCTACTTCAAATGGAAGCTTAATTAATTCATGGAATGTTACACACAAAATGAAGGTTGACCAAGACTTCAATTCTCAGATTTATGGAGTCCATCATGTAATTTTTAGATTTTTTGAGTATTTTCAATGTTACTTAAGTTACTTTTGTTAGTGGATCTTTAATACATTAAAGTTAGGAAGGTTACACACTTTATGGTGACCTAGTGGCTGAATTTAGGTTATATTTTGGAGGCTATAAAAAGCCATCTTTGATGTAACCACAAATAAGATTTTTTTTCTTCATGTTTCAATGAAATTGAGTCTTTTGAGCTTAAAGGCCATGATCAACTTTCTTTGCATATCTTGTGCTTAGATTTGCATGCTAGGATCATTCAAGTAGCTTTGATCAAACTACTTGTGGAGTGATTCGAATCTCGAGTTTAGAAATGAGTTTTCTCTATTCTTGATATAGATCATCAAGGTAAATCTGTTTCTATCTTCTTCCTTGGGATGAAATCATCTTGGTTCTGGGGTTTTTGATATTGAGTTCTATGGGTCTTGTTTGCTAGCAAGGTTTTTAGATCCAATCATCAAGGGTTTCACACCATTTGGTATCAAAGCTTTAGGCTCAAGATCGGATATATGTTTCCTTTGCGTTTCTCTTGAATTTATTTTTACTTTTCTGGTTATTTTTTTAAATCTGTCCAGTTTCGTAGTCTTACTAAACGCTCTGAAAACTCATATTTCCGTAGGTCTTTTCATCTTAATGTCTTCTATGATATTGTAGATCTTTGTTTAAGCTACAACTTTGTCTTCTTCATAAATTTCTAATTCAAATATTTTTAGGGTGAAACGTCTGATCTTTTGCAATCTGTTCTGGAAAAACTACTATACCCGAGAATGTGTGTTCTTGTTTTGTTCATTTCATTTTTTCCTCCAAAGCCTTATAGATCCGAATTGCATTGATATAAATTCATCAAATGTGTTTTAATATGGCTTTTCACTTGCTGATTACATCAGTTACATATTCAATTTAAGCAAGAGTTGGTTTTTATGCATTAAATATGGACAGTTAGATTTCTGCTCATTGAATTTTCCAGCAATTAGTTTCAGATTGTAACTTCTTTGTTTAAAGTCTGTCCATTGGCTTTAAATTTGGTCTTCCATCCTCCAAATAATTCATTTCCAATATCACATTCTATCCATTTATTCTCTCATTTCATAATATTAATTTGGAATCCTTCGTAGAGGTTCAACTTGTTTTATATATGCTTTCAATTACAAGAATTGCAAATTACCTTGCCTTTTCCACTTCCAATTTTGAGAGATGAGAATGCAAGTTTATACCGAGTGATTTGTGAAAATGAGTGCAAACAAGGGTGGCCTAAATTTTCATGAGTGTGAGCACATCAAAGAGTGTTGTGAGGTCCTTTGTGTTTTCTTTTCTTAACATATTTTTACAACAATGTCTCACAACAAGATTCGAGGACGAATCCTCTTGAAGAAGGGGAGGATGATATGAACCAAGAAGTCTTGTGTTATGCCAAAAACATATTCAAAATTACGTTGCATTAAATGAAGTCAAATTGAAGTCAACTAGCATTGAAGGAACTCAAGTTGTTTCGAATGAACTCAACTACATGTCAAGTTCATTTAGTGCATGTCAAGCATCAATGATGGAACCATAGTTCAAGCTACTTTAAACTACATCAAATAGAGCTTCATTTATACTTTGGGAGGTTACAAGACATAGTTTGTTGATGTGATTTTCAACTCTCGGATTTAAGGGAGTTTCTATGTAATTTTCAGTTTTTAAGTTTTGTTATCAATGTTTTAGGTTACAATTTAGGTAGTGGTCATTATAGTATTAATGAGGATGAGAGTTACAACTCTTCAAATGACCATAGGTTACTCTAGAGTTTCATTTTGAGGCTATAAAAAGCCATGTATGTTGTATTTGAAGAGGGGACTTGGAAATGTAGTAAAAAGAGCCTTTGAGCTTTTCCATTAGCCTAGTGCTAAGTTTCTTTGCAATTCTATGTAGTTTAGGTTGCATGTTGAGAATCATTCAAGCTTGACTTGATCAATCATGCTTGTGGAGTGATTCGAATCTCAAACAAGGTTTCTTGCCTTGAGATATTTGATCGACAAGGTAATCCGGTTTTTACTTTCCTTCGGTTGATTTTCTAAAGGTCTTGTTTTTCAACAAGGTTGTTAGATACATTTCCGTTGTTGCATTTCTTTTCTTGTTCTTCATTCTGAATTTTTTTTTCTCTCACTGTTCATGTTCTTGCATTCTGTCCAAAAATATAAAATTGGAAAAAAGTGTCACTTCAATTTATCGTTTCATATTTTTGTCTTCTGCAATCTTATTGATCTTCTTCTGATCTACAACTTTGTCTTTTATGAGATCTTGAGATTCGGCTTGCTTCATATAAAAAAATCCGTCATTTTGATGGTTTATCTGGAAAAACCGAGAAAACTGAGATTCTACAAATTGTTGGTGTTCTTGTTGGTTTTTTTTTTTGTGTCAAAGTGTGTTGGATCTGAATTTGCTGGTAATGACACTCTCATTTGTGTTAAATTTCACTGTTTTCTATTTATTGGTTTCAGTTGCATGTTTAATTTTTGAAATTAAACAGCTAATTGCAATAAATTTAGCGGTTACAGTTTTACACATTTAAATTTCCAGCCACTTGGTGTCAATGCCCATGATCTTTCTCATTTGTGTAACTCCTATTGTTGTAAAGGCTGATTAAAACTTCATAATTCTTAATGTTAGCCTTTAGATATTTATTTGTGAAGAGTTACAATTCAGAGTTTGTTCTTTCCATCTAGCAATCAATAATCAAATTTGTCCATCATTCTTTCTTGACTTGTTTCTTATTTGATTTTCATTTTGCTCCATATTTAAGCTATTTGAATAGATTTTTAAGTGTGTTGTCTAACACTTGATTGCAAACTTGCTCATTGGCTCATGTGATATAGAACGTGCATTTGCTGAGAGTGTGTTTTGATTCGAGTGTATACACGAGTGACTATATCTTTACGAGTGTAAACACGTGAGGGAGTGCTTGTGAGGTCCATTATTTTTTTTTGTTATGTTACTTAGTTTTGCAGAAATGTCTCAATTAGATGATTTTGCAAGACTTCACCGAAGCATGAAGCAAATGACCATGCAATTTGAGAAATTGGATGCAAGGATCAAATCTGTGGAGAAAAAACCATAATATATTATCCGAAAGGAGAGATCTAATCCAATGCACCATAAGGTGTATTGGGAGGTAAAAGGAAAATGATATGGTGAAGGTTTCCAAGCTGTCCAATGGAGAAATTCAAGAGACATTCATAAAGTTGATCCCAACTTGCGCATGAAGCCTAAACTTCCTAAATTCTATTGAATTACAAACTCAAAGGAGTACATTCAATGGGAAAGGCAAGTTGATCATGTCTTTGATTGTTGCACTTTAAGTGAGGAGAAAAAGGTAAAACTTATTGTTTCTCATCTTAGAGATTATGCCATTACTTGGTGGGATAAATTGTTTTTGGGTAGGAGGAACCTTGAACATCCAATAGATTCATGGAATGATTTGAAGCAATTAATGCGAGAGCACTTTGTTCCTAAACTTTTCTATAACTTGCGGACTTTGAGACAAGGGAGCAAAAGTGTGGAGGCTTACTACATGGAGATGCAAAAATTGCTTGATGAACTTGATCTTTATGAGGATGAGATGACTACCATGGCTCGTTTCTTTAGAGGACTTAATAAGGAGATTGCCACCCTACTTGATCTTCAACTTTATGGGGATTTAGACGAGATGGTACACTTAGCCATAAAGATTGAAAAACATCTCCAAAGGAAGTCTACAAGGTACACTAAACATAAACCAATTTCCATTATTCATTCATCTTTGGAAAAGGTTAGTTTACCTATTAAAATACAACCTAATACTGAGGTAGAAAGTGGTGAAATTAAACTTGAAATGCAACCAACACATGTTAATGATTTCTCTTCTAGTAGGCAATTAGATTGCAAAGACTTGTTTGATTGTAACCCTTCTACTATTGTTATACCTACTCATGATGAAGTACATGTTGATGTGTGTGAGTTAGGGAAAAAGGCACAAAAGGCCAAGACAAAAGCATGTGAATTGATTGAAAAAGAATCTTGTGAGACAATGAGTGAAAGAGAAAAGCATGAGATTAGTTTATGGCCTAAAGAGAAAAATGAGAGAAAAGCCAAGAATATGAGTTTGTGTGAAACAATTTGTGAGGTTAAATATGTTTTGTTTTCAAAACAAAATATTTTTGATCTTTTATACAAAGGAACTTGTTTTCTCACCGGTGAGCTCAAACCGTGTTTTTCTAGTGTTTCTCTTGAGTTCTTACAGGAAGCCAAAACAATAATTGAGAAGCTTGATTCAAAGTTCCCTTCTAAAGTCAACAATGGCAACCAACACATGAACATCAATGCGAATGCATTTCTTGAGAGGCAAAACTCCAAATTTGCTTCTAAGTTCATCCATGGCAACATGCATAAGGTGTTCAAACCGGGTGATTGGGTTTGGAAACCCTATTGGAAGGATCCTAGTTCTTTTCATAAGACACCCAAGTGGAGATCAAAAGGCGATTTACCAATCACATCACATGACTACAAGATTGCTCTACAAGGCGAGATAGATGTCAGTTACATTTTCAATGCCGCTGATTTTCGTCCATTTGATGTAGGAGACCCTTTTGATTTGAGGACAAATCCTCTTGAAGAAGGGGAGAATGATATGAACTCTACCAATAAAGAATTCCAATAGAGTTGAAAGTGTTGATTTTCAGTTACTTTATGTGTAGAAGAGCTTCAAGATGGAACACATTAAATGCACTCTGGGGTTCATGAAAGCTGCATTTAATGCAAATCAAGCATCAATTGATGGAACTCTACTTTAAGCTACTTCAAAGGGAAGCTTAATTAATTCATGGAATGTTACACACAAAATGAAGGTTGACCAAGACTTCAATTCTCAGATTTATGGAGTCCATCGTGTAATTTTTCAGTTTTTTGAGTCTTTTCAATGTTACTTAGGTTACTTTTGTTAGTGGCTCTTTAATACATTAAAGTTAGGAAGGTTACACACTTTATGGTGACCTAGTGGCTGAATTTAGGTTATATTTTTGAGGCTATAAAAAGCCATCTTTGATGTAACCACAAATAAGATTTTTTTTGTTCATGTTTCAATGAAATTGAGTCTTTTGAACCTAAAGGTCATGAGCAACTTTCTTTGCATATCTTGTGTTTAGATTTGCATGCTAGGATCATTCAAGTAGCTTTGATCAAACTACTTGTGGAGTGATTCGAATCTCGAGTTTAGAAATGAGTTTTCTCTACTCTTGATCTTGATCATCAAGATAAATCCGTTTCTATCTTCTTCCTTGGGATGAAATCATCTTGGTTTTGGGGTTTTTGATATTGAGTTCTATGGGTCTTGTTTGCTAGCAAGGTTTTTAGATTCAATCATGAAGGGTTTCATATCACACTTACTCTAGACATTTTTCCCATTCACCTTGATATTGATTCATGCAAACACTTTCCGAAAGGAGGCCGCTCCTAAGGCGACTCGAAGCCGAGCATAAATCTCACGTTGTGAATATACGGACGTAGGAGCAAAACTTGATTTAAATCTTGTTTTGTAATTTTCCTCATACTGAAAAATGTTTCTCTTAGATATGGAGCAAAGTCATGGTTAAACTCTTTTGTTCCAGGATCAATTAGGACGTGGGATGAGTTAGCTGAAATTTTTTTGAGTAAATATTTCCCACCTAATAGAAATGCTAAATTAAGGAGTGAATGTAGATAGGGATATCGAGTTCAGTTGCATGTGGGAGAATCATGTATGCTCGGGAGAGGTATGTGTGATTTTAGTTTACCAAGATTTATGAATCATAGCATGTGTTAATCCATTAATTAATCCATAATCCCAATTGGTGATATCATATCCCTAAGACCATTGTTTCCATCAGATTGTCATTCTTTAAATTATTTTGTGTTTGATTCAATTGCATTCTCACTCAATTCGATTCCCTAAATAAAATTGGTAAAGAGTATTTCTGGTAATTAAAATTGGCTAGACAGTAATCCAGAGGACGACATTCGAATTTCACATTCACTATATTATAACTTGACCCTTACACTTGCGGTAAGCAATTTGCACACCAAAAACCCTTATAAAGACATTCTCCATGCAAGGAGTAGCCTCAAGACACAAGACACATGGTAGTCTTGCGAGCCAAAGTGGATTCTAAGTGAGCCGCGTCCTTGTTTCAACTCAAAGATTACACAATTATATATATATATATATATTTTTTTTTCGTTTGATTTTTCTCCAACGTGCTTTACGTTCGTTTTCGTACTTTTCCACTAGCGTCGGGACTCTGTTCAACAACGTCCCGACGCTATCTCTCTGTTTTCATGATTTTTGTGATTTCTAGCATGTTTTCTGCTCCGATTTGGCTCGAAGTTGAGTCGATTTTGACATAAAAACAGCCACAATGGATAGACACGGACTTACAGACTCGATTTGCAATAAAACGCCCAAAACAAAGGGCCCTTACATTGATCAAATCAATTAAAAATTGCAAATCTATATGCCAAAACCTTAAACATCTACTAGCAAAATTTCATACATCCAAAGCATAAATTAATCCCACCAATCAACCAATGCAAATTTTGTTAAACAAAATTGAAATTACAATCGACTCTGATACCAATTGATGGGATTTGGAATTCCCTAATTCCGATAAAGCTGAAGCAATTGGACCGTTTCGTAGTTAATTTTGTTTTCACCAAAATACTAATACATGGGCAAAAGGTTAAGCGATGAGAAACATACCTCCGTTGACGACTCTGAATACTTCAACCCCTTTCTTATTTTGGACCGAGCGTCAACAATTGGGACACCACCAATTGATCTTCCCTGCTATAACTCTGAGATTAGGAACGTAGTTGTGGGACTACCTAATCTTGAATGGGAAAAAATCTAGAGAGAAAATTCTCCCGAGAGTTCTGAGTTGAGAGAATATGAGAGGGAGGCTTATGGTGGCCATAAGTTGTAGTACCTAAACCCTAGGGTTAGTGTTCTATTTATAAAAGAAAGGCCATGAATAAAATATTCATTTAAAATCAATTATTTCCATAACTGATTTAATCTTTTCCATAATTAATCAATTCCATGACCAATCAATTCCATAATTGATTAATATTTTCCATAAATGATTGATTACTTTCATAAGTGATTAATCATTTCCATAATTGATTAATTTCCAATTAATTCTTTAATTAATTGATCACAAATTAAATATCATATATTTAATTTCAGACCTTCTATTAGTTAATTAATTAATTACCCAATCAAATTTGTATTAAAATTTGAACTCCATCAAATTCTCTTATATCATATAAATTTAATATGAATGAAATTCATATTAATATTTGAACTCCATCAAATATTTATTTCTCTCATATACTATAGTTTAATTAAATCTCATTTAATTTAAACTAAATTGAATAATTAATTAATAAATCTTCAAATTAAATATCATATATTTAATTAGACATATATTCGAACTCTTTGAAATATATCAGTCTCTCAATATAATAAAGTTTAATCTCAAACTAGACTTTATATTTTAATGCATCACTATACATTATATTAATTTGTATCTCATACAATTAACTTAATTCCCAATATGAATTTGAACTATTCAAATTCTCCCAAGATATATTTGTTCCTAATTACTCTTTACGAGCTAGCAGGGGGGCTAATGGACCTACAAATCAGAAGCTCCAATGATATGAGGTTAATAGATTAAACTCATTAATCAGGTTAATCAATATTCATTAACTGTGGGTCATTCCACTAAAGACCCACAGTTGAACTCTTCTCACTGTAGAAAATTTTTGTGTCCATGGATCTACTTATACCGGTAAGTCAATCTTTGACGAGTGTCCGTAATCACAGCTGGGTCAAATTACCATTTTACCCCTGTGTTACATCTGTCTCCTTAAGTACCAGCGCTCCTATAATGAACAACAAGTGTATGGTCCAACCATTAAACAGAAAGTCCCTCTCGGGCCAGTGAGAGGATGGGATCCCTTTGTTCAAGTCCCGGAGTCACCACTTAAGTGAACACTCAACTACTTCTCCTAAAAGCGAGAATGAGTGAATTCCTTCTTGTGTTGTCATGTCCCCAGCCTCCCACTTGGTCTTGTCCCCAAAAAGGAACGCATATTGAGTCGGCGTATTGGCCACTCTCACCCATGCTAATCAAAGGAAAATCCCTCATGAGAAGGAGTTCATGACACACTAAGGATAAAGACTTAGTTACCTAGGTAATCCTATTGAAACAGTAACCTAAGTAGTTAACGGTGTTATAACTAATGGTTGACTATTTCGTGGTCTGATTTTATGCAAACTCATTGCATAGGATACCCTCGCTTGCATGTCTACTACATGGACGTTTTGGATCCATACGTCTCTATCGAATACAAAGCGGGCCATATCACATAGTGTTACTAGGATAAGGTACCCAACTTTATCCTTGTACTATAGACCTTTTACGTTATTACTGTTGGGTTTTATGCCCTAAAACTCGTAGATAGTGAATGTAATTGTTGACCGGATATTAATGAAATAATATTGATATATTTTTCCATTAATTGTTATTAGTTATTTTATATTTGTCTTTGCCTAAAAATAACCTGAATCCAATAAACTAGACATCCAAGGCTGTAATATGAGTCTTGAACTATATGTAGCGACATATGGGATCATTGTTCCAGAAACAACCTAAAGGGTCTATAGTATAGGGATAAGACTGGGTGCCTTATCCTGGTGACACTATGGATATGACCCACTTTGTATTTGATACAAATGCTGTGATCCAACGCGTTCCTATAGGAGACATGCGAGTGGGGGTATCCTATGCAATGAGTTTGGATAAGACCGGACCGCGAAATAGTAACCACTGGTTATAACACCGTTAACTAGTTTGTTTTCTATTTAACTAGGACGACCTAGACAACTTAGTCTTAATCCTGAGTTGATTATGGACTCCTGCTCATGAGAGATTGTCCTTTGATTTGCATGGGTGAGAGTGGCCAGTAAGCCGACTCAATAAGCCTACCATTTTGGGGACAAGACCGAATGGGGAGTTGGGAACATAATCGTGCAAGATGGAATTCACTCCTTCCCGACTTTAGGGAAGCAGATGAGTGTTCCCTTAAGTGGTTACTCCAAGTCTTGAACAAAGGGCCCTACCCTCTCAATGGCACGAGAGAGTTTTCTGTTTGATGGTTGGACCACAAACAAGTTGTTCATTAGAGGAGAACTGGTACTTAAGGAAATAGAGGTAACCCAGGGGTAAAACGGTAATTTGACCCAGCTGGTGTTACGGACACTCGTGAAGGACTAACTAGTCGATATTGGTCTAAATCCATGGACATAGAAAATATGTCTGCAGTGAGAAGAGTGCAACTGTGAATCTATAGTGGAATGTACACACAGTTAACGAATATTGATTAATATGGTTAATGAGTTTGACCAATTAATCTCACATCGTTGGAGCTTCTGATCTGCAGGTCCATTAGGTCCCACTGGTAGCTCATAAAGTAATTTGAGGCAACTAAGTAATAAATGTAAATTGAAAATGTTAAATTTACTAAGGGAAACAAATATAATATATATTGATATATTATTACGAGAGAAATAAATATTTGAAGAAATTCAAATATATATTTATGGAAGTTTGAAAGAGTTCAAATAATGAATTAATTAATTTGAGGCCTAAATTCTATTTGGGCGAATTAATTAATTCAAGGCCGGAAATTAAATATGTGATAATTAATTGGTGGTTAATTAAATTAAGAATTCATTAACCGGTAATTAATCAATTATGAAAATAATTAATCACTTAAGGAAATGATTAATCATTTATGAAAATTATCTAATCACTTATGGAAGTAATTAGTCATTTGTGGAAAAGATTAATCAATTATGGAATTGATTGATCATGATTGATTAAATAAAGAATAAGATTGAATCAATTTTGGAAAGGATTGATTTAATTGAATATTTTATTCATGGCCTATCTTCTATAAATAGAACACTAGACCTAATTGGTCCATGACACTTTGTTCTTGCTCTTAGACTCTCATGACAAGACCTAGAATTCTCTCTAGCCTCCTTCTTAGAGAAAGACTCACACAAGTCTTTTGCCTCCTAGACCTAGAGTCATACCGGTGTAACCTATGTGGTTATTGTGTCATTCAAGAAGATTTTTCCAGCGATCACAAGACAAAGGAGGCTGCTGCGTTTTGTTTGTTGGAGCGTCGTTGGCGAAGAACGATCAAGTCTACAACGGAGGTTTGTAAAAATTAGGATTTATATTTCAGCATGTTTAAACTGGTTTTTCCAGCAACTTTAAAATACGTTTAAAGTTTGATTGAGTTTTCGTAACGGTATTTTAATGTTAATTAATATACGACGTAAGGTCCAATCGATGCGCTTCCGCTGCGTGGGGACTTTTATTCCGTTCAATCGGCATCAGAGCCATCAGTGTCCATATTAATTAATATTAAAAGTTGCGATAGACTCTAATAGGTGGGATTTATGCATAATCGGTTTGCGTTGAACTGTTTGGGTTAATTTTATGGGCATAGATTTTATTTTTTATGTGATTTTGATCATGTAAGGGCCGGTGTTTCGGTTATTTTATGTAAAATCGAGTCCTATGTAAGTCCGGATCTAGAATAGGTTTTTATGAGATGAAAATCGGAGAAATTGCCGCTGAAATCGAGGCCAAAAAACGAAGATTCGTTGTTGTTTTCTGCCCAGAATTTGCTTCCAGACGCAACAGCGTCGGGACGCTACTTCAACAACGTCTTGACGCTGTATCGATACCAAAGGCGCTCGGTAAGGAAAGCGCATAGCGTCGGGACGCTGTGTTGATAGCGACTCGACGCTGTCACAATGGCGGCGCGCGTTAGGGCTTTATCAGGCGCGGTTCAAGATGGTGGGTGAACCGGTTCGGCTGGGCTGGGACCTATTTGGTCCGGTTCAGCCAATTTTTGGCATGGTTCGTGATTTTGGAGGCTGGTTCGAGGTGGTTCGGGGCGGTTCGTGATGTCTAGACAAAATTCTGGAGCTGTACAAGAATTATTAGGATAGAGTTTAACTAAATTAATGTAATTTAATGCTTTATTTTATCCTAGGGGCCAAAATTAACCGGTTCAATTGCTATTTATATGCTTTATGGATGTCATATAGAATATTTAATCCCACCTTAGGTTATAAACATGCTCATACATTTATTTATATATTATAAATTGTTATAATGTATGTTTTAAATGCATGAAATGGTTTTCATAATTCTTAATATAAGTGTATATTAATTATATGAAAAAATTGGGAAGCATGAAGCATGTCATTACTTAAATTAAATATAAATAGTTATGTTTAGTGTGATGAATGAAACATGCTTGACTGATTTTCTTGATTGGCTTATAATTGTTATATTAAAAGAAAATCAAAATTGCATGAAGCATGAAACATCCATAGTTAATAATATAATTGTTATATTATTCATGCAATAAGTATGGTTTAATTATTTAACTTGAATAAGATTGTTGAATGAATTAAACCCTAGATTCTTGATTATAGGATTAATCATTAAAATTTGAAATAGTTCTTTAATATTAATGATTAGAAACAATCAATCTATAATCAAGTTTTGCATGCAAACATAAGATCATAGGATAAATTGAATTATTTTTAAATTGTTTAAAATTAATTAGACCTAGATCGATTTCTAATAGGATTAGAATCTTTTCTTACTTAGAATTAAAAATAGTTTTAATTGACTAAGTAGCAAAAACATTGCTATGATTATAAGGGAACTCCACCGGTAATGTTCTGTCAAAGGCTGGGTGTATTTAAGTTGACGGTTTACGGAACACCTCCTACCTGGGAACTGACCTGTAACACCGGAGTTGAATTAATCATAGTTAAATGTTAGCATGCAATGACACTAGGTTTATGAAAAGTGTTTAATGCACCTAGATCTTTAGAGTAAAGACCTTACATTACTGACCATAAGGGAACTCTCACGGGAAAGTTCTGTCTAAGGCCGGGGGTATTTAAGTTGACGGTTTACATAACACCTCCTCCCTGGGAGCTGACCATAACATTGAGTTGAATTAACCATAGTAATGTAATTTGCAATGTTGGGTTTATTAAAAGAAGTTTAATTCACCCAAATGATTGTAGTTGAATACTTTTCATAATTGTTATAATAGGATAAGACTTAGATAGATTGACTTAGCCGAATACTATCTAAGTTAAACAACCCTATATTAACCATAGGACATTTTTCAGTAGGAGGAAAATTACAAAACAAGATTTAAATCAAGTTTTGCTCCTACGTCCCTATATTCACAACGTGAGATTTATGCTCGGCTTCGAGTCGCCTTAGGAGCAGCCTCCCTTCGGAAAGTGTTTGCATGCATCAATATCAAGGTGAATGGGAAAAATGTCTAGAGTAAGTGGGACCAGACACGTGTCAACGTATCCCTCGGTCTCCGCCCATAGTTCACACCGTGAGAGTCCTATGATCCGCCTGCAGGTTGCCCTGGCGCAACCATCCCTTTGGAGGGCCTGATCATAAGATTCAGAACATCGTGAACTCCTGAATAGGATAGGAGCTCTTAGGCTAATCAACAACAGTTGTCTTTCCCTTCGGTAGTCTATTGGTGCGTGCCTCTGAGATCTGAAAGTGGGAGGGTTACACTTATGAGGATGAGTTAAAGGTGTTAACAAATCCTTGACCGAACAACGGTGGCTAATGTCTTTAGGAATCTGAGTTATTCTGGAATTAGAATTAGCTGAGAGGTGTCTCATTTCAAAGTAGGAGTGCCTGATCACCCTTCGGTGGCTGATATTCTAAACCTATGAAACATCGTTGTAAAACTAAATTAATAGTTTTAGAGTTCTGTGATTGTCTATTTTGCTAAATTGATTCGATTGTGTGCAATTGTTTGCTTGTATGATGGGTTAAGGCAAAGATAACTAATACGGTCATTGTTTAAATTACAACAATGTCTTCCTCAATTGTCTCTCTGCTTAAAAATGAGAAATTAACCGGAGAAAATTACGCTACGTGGAAATCGAACCTGAATACGATTCTTGTTGTCGATGATCTACGGTTCGTCTTAACGGAGGATTATCCTCCAGCCCCTGCTCGTAATGCATCCCAAACGGTTAACGATGCTTATGACCGCTGGACAAAGGCCAATGATAAGACTCGCGTCTATATCCTAGCCAGCTTATCTGAAGTTTTGGCTAAAAGGCATGAGGGCCTGGTAACAGCGAGGGAGATTATGAACTCTCTCCAGGAGATGTTTGGAAAACCGTCCTACCAACTCCACCATGCTGCATGAAAGAGGGCACATCTATTCGGGAACATGTGCTGGACATGATGATCCAATTCAACGTGGCGGTCATAGATGAGCGTAGTCAGGTTCCATTCATCTTAGAATCTCTTCTGAAGAGTTTTCTACAGTTTCGAAGCAATGATGAATAAAATAACATTCAACCTGACTAGCCTCCTGAATGAGCTACAACTCTATCAGACTCTTCTTAAGAACAAAGGACAAATAGAAGGAGAGGCAAACGTTGTTCACTCTAAAAGAAAGTTCGAGAAGGCTTCATCCTCTGGAACTAAATCTGTAGCCACTTCTTCAAAGAAAACTCAGAAGAATAAAGGAAACAAGGGGAAAGCTCCCAGTACTGCTGCTAAAAGCAAGGGAAAAGCCAAAGCTATGGTAGATAAGGGCAAGTGTTTCCACTGCAATGTAGATGGACATTGGAAGAGAAACTGCAAAAAGTTCCTTGCTGAGAAAAAGAAGGAAAAGGAAGGTAAATTTGATTTACTTGTTTTAGAAACATGCCTGGTAGAACATGATTAGTTTACCTGGATACTTGATTCAGGAGAAACTAATCATGTTTGCTCTCCTTTTTAGGAAAATAGTTCCTTTCGGCAGTTGAACGATGGGGAAATGACACTCAGGGTCGGAATTGGAGAAGTCATTTCAGCTAAAGCAGTGGGAGCTGCGAAGTTATTTTTTAGAAATAGATTCTTACTTTTAGAAAGTTTGTTAATCGTTCCCAAGATTAAGAGGAACTTAATTTCTATTTCATGTTTCATTGAACAATCGTATACAGTTACTTTTGATGTGAATGAAGCGTTCATTTATAAAAATGGTGTAGTTATTTGTTCAGCCAAATTGGAAAATAACTTGTATGTTTTAAGACCAACCGAAAACAAAGCACTTTTAAATCACGAATTATTTAAAACTGTTGAAACTCAAATGAAAAGGCACAAGAATTCTCCAACAAGTAACAATACTCGTCTTTTGCATCTTAGACTTGGTCATATAAACATCGATAGGATCGGTCGATTGGTAAACAATGGACTTCTAAAAAAGTTAGAAAATGATTCACTACCACCTTGTGAATATTGTCTCGAGGGAAAAATGACCAAGAGACCCTTTACTGGAAAAGGTTACAGAGCCAAAGAACCCTTAGAGTTAATACATTCGGATCTATGTGGTCCAATGAATGTAAAAGCTCGAAGAGGGTACGAATATTTCATCTCATTTATAGATGATTATTCAAGATATGGTTACTTGTACCTAATGGGACATAAGTCTGAAGCCCTTGAAAAGTTTAAGGAGTTTAAGGCTGAAGTTGAAAACCTATTAGGTAAATCTATTAAAGTACTTCGATCTGATCGATTAGGGGAGTATATGGATCAAATATTCTAGGATTATATGATAGAACATGGAATCCAATCTCAACTCTCAGCCCCTGGTACACCTAAGTCCATGGCTTTAATCCACTCGTTCTTGTCAACGTCACCCATTGCTTGTTTAAAGGTTAATGGATCCTCGATTTTGTCATCAGGTATGACGACTAGAGTTTCAGTTAAACCCAAATAGAGATCAGGTTGTCTAACAATCCTCCCACTACGTCGAGGTTCTCTTATTTCTTGAGAAGGACACGATTGACTCGAGGTGCCAGCATCATTGTTGGGTTCCTAGAGTGAGTAGAAATATGATATAAAAGACTCTAGAATTCCTATGCAAGTATACACAGTCTGCAGCAAGTAATATTATCAATCCGAGTCCTGAATTAGTTTCCACTTTACCTATTTTGTGTAACTTTCTAATGGTTTCAAATATGGTAAAAATATGATTTGGTTTTATAAGAATTATGTTGAAGCAAAATAAATGACAGAACAAAGAATAAACAAATAGATAGACAGATTAAAGGCAGGCACTGGTTAGGCTTAGTAGTTGTTTAAAAAGATGCTCTAGCAATAATATTGATCATGCAACTCTCGCAGTATTATTAGCGGATTCCTCTCGGAACTCCGGATCTTTTGGAATGTGTTTCAACCCCAATGAAGTGCAACCGATCAAGCACTAGGCAACTGGCTATCCCTAGCTCAGTCACTGACATTCACCAATACACAATGATCGTAATGTGGATAATTGCCACACACTCTATAAATCATCCCTGAAACTAGAGAGAGGTATTCACACCGGCTGGCCAGACGGGCATAAAATAGAAATAGGCACAACAATTAACCAAGATGCAATAATCAATATATTACTAAAGTTTAAGCACAACAACTACATGTTCCTAACCAACACCTAAAACTACTTAGCTCATAATAAACATGGAAACATGAATTACAATCTGAGTAGGCATATTCATAATCACAAGATAATCAAAGAAGATAACGATCTCCGTAATTAACTTGCGAATGATGGTGTTCTTGGTAATCTCTAATCTCTCTATACTACTCGGCTTCCAAGGAAAGTTGGAATCCATTTGACTTGGATGGCTACTTCCTTTTATAGAAGGATAGGAGGATTGAATTAGGTCAACTTGGACACGTGTAGGGCTCTCCTTGCTCCTTTATCCTGAAAATAACTCAACAGAAGTCGGTTCATGAAGTTGGCTAACGAGCTGTGACGTGGCAGTCTTTCTCCAAGTTTTGCTGCAGCATAGAATTTGCTCCCTCAAGTCGCCCAGCAACATATTCTGCATAAAATGATTTCCAAAGCTTCCATTCTTCCAAATGGGTTAAAACATGTAATATCTCTCTAAAACCAACCCTATTAAGCCTTAAAGACACACAAATCCTTATGTAAAGAAGGCCTAAATAACTACCTTTTGGGCAGTTATCACACCCCCAAACTTGAACTATTGCGCGTCCCGAGCAATACTAACTCACCTTCTCATAAGAATTTAAATCATTAGACAAAGAATTAGCTTAATTAAATCAGACAATCCAATACTGCCTTTAACCTTTACCTGAGCACTCTGTAAAAACGAGCTTTGCTGCAGCAAAATGATTCCTCCGGCAAGGACAAATAATCACCACTTTTAACTTAATTCTAAGAACTTACCACAACCTAGCTTTATTATCAGACATCTTAAAACATATTTTCAAGGAGTTTATTTTTGTTTTTCAGACTTAATGCAGCCTTAGAGTCATAAGCTCTTAAGCATGGGATGACCCACTTTATGGTGCAGTATACCCTTGCCTCAAACTCATCACCAACTAGGCTCAATAATCTTTATAAAGCTCAAGAATCCTTAGTTATTATATCTCTTGCCCCTCAAAATGGCGACATTTTATGATGAAGCTCACCTAAGTTTTGGGAGCCAGAAAAATTGTTGGATCATCATTCATCCCTCAAAACTTTTGCTCCATGAATTTTCTCAGCAAAATTTTCAACAAATAATTTTTTCAGCAAATAATTTTTCTCATTTTTTCACATTTCCTAGGTCATCTTTTGACGCGAAGACAAACTGTGGGTATCGCAAATGTCCCCGGTTACTCAATAACCTAACAAATTTTTACTTGAAGGAGTGGAATGATCGAGCAAAACAATTGGAGTAGCAAAAAGTCCCCCAAACTTGAATTATTCCTTGTCCCCAATGAATCATTAATTGTTGCAATCTTACCTCCAAACTTAAATTTTTCTATCTGAATTTTAAACTAAGTGTGGGACTAGAACTAAGCTTAAGGTGGATCATAAAAGTCAACACTACCTCCAAAATCTTCTTTGCCGCAACAACAGTCCAAGCTAGAAGAAATGCTCAAGCCAAAGGTTTCTGGAGATCAGAATACCTTGATCTAATTAAGCATAATCAGTCCAAGCTTAAAAAATTCAGAAGAAAATTTAGTTAAGTTAGAGTCACTCAGTGCTCATGGAGCAGAAACATCCAGAAATTTCATTAAAAACAAAAAGATATTATATCAGCAGAAATATATTTTTAAAGCAGAAAATTAAAAAGAAAACAGACAAATCAAGCAAATATAGAAGAAGATGCGGTCAGGAATGCGCGAGCAAACAAAATATTTCAACAAAAAGATTGTGCGCCCAAAGTTTCCTTCTTCAATATTCCTGATCCAAGTCTTCTTCTTCATCTTCCTTCTCAACAGGCGGTGGTGGAATCCAGGGGTTCAGTAGGTCCTCGGGGAATGCAGGAAGGGCTGGATATGGCTTTGAAAAATTTTCTTGGATCGCCCTCTTCAAACCAACATCACGATTCTTAACATAGGTCCAGAAGGTTAAAGTTTGCCTTTCAGCAAACTCCTGCCTACTGGCCGAAAGTGGCAGTTGTTCTAGAATCGAGTTGACGTCGTAGATAAGTCCACCACGACGCACCTCCTTCATGCGCTGGAGCCGTGCAAAATTGGGTGTGTCTATGATTCCCTTGGCAAACAGAATCACATCTCCCTCATCCACTGGAACCCCTGCTCTTCTGCAAAGCATTGTAATTGTATTTGGTAAGAACAGCTTCCCCACCTTCTTTTTCCAACATCCAGAAATTTCAGTAGCAATGATCCTCCCTACGTCAATGCTGAGTGATCGCAAGATTGCAAAAGCAAGAAGAACTCGTTCCCTGGAGATTGTCGAGTCGTGTGTTGTTGGAAGCAATCTCTGTCGGATAAATCCCATCCACGTGTTTGCTTCTCTTTTCAAGTAAGCCGCCTGGAATGTCCTCTTCTGAGTCTTGGATAACTGCCACTGTGCTCCTTCAATACCTACCTCCCTCACAGCATCACTTAACTGCGCATTAGATGGCGCCACAACCATCTCATTATATGCCTCATGGGGGAAGTTCTGAAGATTGTACAGTGCATTGATCGCACTAGGACTCCAACCTATCTCGACTCCTCTAACGATTACCTGGAAACCTGATAGCGAGCATAGCTAGCTAGTTTTCCCTAATCAATTTAGCTAGTCTTTGATGTTTTATTGGCCATTTTATTGCACTTATTTGTTTATTTTGTAGGAAATGGTTGATTGGAGCTAAAGCGTGATATTGGAGTTAATCGGGTGCTTGGGTCGCGAAAACTTGCAAAAGAATCAAAGAGAATCAAAGAAGGAAAAGTCAAAGTAGAGTCAACTTCAGGCTAGCGTCGAGACGCCAACCCTTGAGCATCTTGACACTAGCATTCCATATCTAAATAGGTGTTAAAAGGTCACAGCGTCGAGACGCTGCGACCTTAGAGTCTCGACGCTGCGAGTTTTCCTTTCCAGAAACGCACGTATTGAAGGCAGCGTCTTGACGCTACGACGAAAAATCAGAATATAAGGTTATTTTCGGCTAGGTTTTGGGGGACTTCGTTTTGGGACTTTTTGGAGCTGTAAACAGAGAGAAAACAGAGGATATTGGGGCTGGAGCAAAGGGAGCAAGTTGGAAATCAACCCATTGTTCGTGGGGATCGTGACGGGGACGTTCGGTCTCGGCCTACAACGAGTTTAATTCTTCTTTACCTCACTTTAGTTAGTCTTTATGGTTGTTTTAGACTATTTCTATATTGTATCGTGTTTTATGAGTAGCTAGGCTTTAACTCTTAGGGATTGATGTAGCCGTTGGGCACGTTGTGGATTGATTTACGGTTTTTATGCTATTGATGTCATTTATGCATATTTTGTATCCTTAATGCTTTCAATTTACCGGCCAAAAATTGACTGATGTTTATGCTTGAATCTAACTCGGGAGAGAGGATTAAAATTAGAAATCAATATGCAGAACTAGAACTTTACTAAAAATCGGGAGATTAAGTTTAATTCTAGAAATTGTTAAAAAGGTTACCCTTATTGCCTTGTATGTTTATTGGATTTAGATAGAGATATCGGGTTCAATTGCATATGGGAGAATCATGTATGCTCGGGAGAGATATGTGTGATTTTAGTTACCAAGATTTATGAGTCATAGCATGTGTTAAACCGGTTATTAATTCATAACTCCAATTGGTGAAATCAAATCCCTAAGACCAATTCTTCCCATTAGGTTGTCACTTTTTTGCATTCTTTTTGTGTTTGATTCAACTATATTCTCATTCAATTCGATTCCTTAAATAAAATTGGTCAAAAGTATTTTCGGTAATTAAAATTGGCTAGACACCAATCTAGAGGACGACATTCGAATTTACATTCACTATATTATAACTTGACCCATACACTTGCGGTTAGCAAATCGTGCATCAAAACCATCCTCTTTATCTATGTTGGCATAGAATTCACGCACCACATGTGCGTTTACAGACTCCGGCTTCGCACAAAACAACTCCCAGCCGTGGTCTACTATTCTGGTCCTCAGAAATGGCGGAAGATCGCCGCTAAATCCTCTTTTGAATAGAAAATCTCTTTTCAGCAACTCAGCGTATTTTGCTCTAGCAAAATTGTTGACGAAGCGATCGAATGACAACTGTCGTTCTTCTATTTCATCGTGTTCCTTCGATGCTTCAGCAATATTTTTTCCTTTTTCTTCCCTTCGCTTGAGCAACTGTTCCTCCTCAGCCTTCTTCTCTGCTTCTTCTTGCATTCTTTCATCAGCCTTTTTTTTCTCTCGTTCCTCTCGCTTTGCCTTCTCTCTCTCGGAATCCGATGATGGAGGGGATGGGGTATCAGTCCTGATCACCGGAACGAGCCCAGCTTTCCGCTTAATGCAGCGACGTTTCGGAGGTTCAGGCATGATAACCTCAATACGAGCCTCCTGAACTGGTTCTCTTTCAATCTCAGGCTCTGCCTGTACATCCTCACGTTGTTTCTCCTGAACTAGTAAGCTTGCTAGCGATAGTGAGTTTTATTTATTCAAGAAAGAAGGGTCCAAAGAAATACGAGAATTTTTATGTGCCTTGACAGACTGCACGAGCACGTCGAGCTAAAGACGATAAATAAGCGCTTATGGGAGGCAACCCCAAGTTACTTCGTTATTGTTTTTTTATGTCTTGTTGTTTTTTTTTTTTTTTGTAGGAGTTCCCGTGCTCTTGTCTATGCCAAGCATTCATGAAAAGGTCATCATTCCAGGGTAGTATCGTTCACCCCTTCCATTCTTTATTTGTTCTCATGCTTGACTATAATTTATTTTCTTCATACATTGAGGAAAATGCATGCTTTAAGTTTGGGGGTGGAATGTCATGTTTGTGGAGCCCTTGAGCATCTGAGTTCGGGCTATAGTTTTGAGCTTTCTTTGAATTGAGCATATGGTTGTTTTCTGAATGCTATTTTTGCATGACTATGATTTCCTAGGATAGGCTTTCTTGTCAATTTTCAAGCCTTCGATGAGTTGTAAGCATGAGTGCCCAAAAAGGGAAACTTTTTAAAATTTTTCTAGGAGATGTCTTGCATGAGTACAGTATTTTTCTTGGCTATATTTGGATTTGAATGCTTAGGAGCAAATTATTAGGTTCATATGCTTGTTGTCACCTCGATAGGTGTAGGGAAGAGCTAAAGAGTTAATTTTTTGCAAATTAGCATGTTTAATCTTGCTTAGGAGGAAAGAAAAGAATATATGCTTATCATGATCATGAAAGAAAAAAATCATTCTTGTTGTTACTTTTGAAAGAAAAAAAATTATTATGTCATGGCCTGTGCACAGTTTGCAATGAGTAATAAAGATTTAGGCAAAAAGAGCTACCCCTGTTGTGATCAGTTAGGCCAACCAGAGAAAACTCAGGTTAAGGGTCCCTGCAATAGGTGTGTGAAAGCTAGTACCACATATAAATGCTTGATTTAATTTTCAATATTAAGCACCTAAGTATGGATGAAAACAAACTAATTTGTTCCATTGACTCATTAGTGAATCCTTAGTGCCAGTGTAGAGGGAAGATGAGTTGAGAGTTTAATAATCCAATCCCGGCCTAGTAGAGTCTAATCTCGTTGAGTTAGATCTCGCTTGTGCAAGTTAATTTTGGAAAACTTTTGATTTCTCCCTCATTGGTCCTTATGTGCATGTCTTTTGATTGCTTGACTACTGACTTTTGAGCCTTGAGGATTGAGTCATGTTTGTTGCATCCATTCTTCCACTGTATGCTTGATTTTTAGTTTGCTCGAGGACTAGCAAAAGCTTAAGTTTGGGGGTATTTGATAGCGAGCATAGCTAGCTATTTTTCTATGATTAATTAAGTTAGTCTTTTACAATTATTTGCCCAAATTTATGCATTTTCATGTTTTATTTGTAGGAAGTATGTATTTGAATCATAATTCAGCAATTGGAGTCAAATGGAGTTTAATCCTAAAAAAAAAAAAAAAAAAAAAAAATCATAGCGTCGCGACGCTATCGACATATTTTCTATAAATTCCTCTTTTCAGCTACGGATTAGGGGAGTCCAATTGGTTAGATTTTAGCCCTAATTTCGACTAGAGACCTTTGGTGGGAGCTAAAGCAAGGCCATGGAGCGGGAATCAAGCGAGAAGACGTGGAAATCGTGACGGAGACGTGTCGGTTTCGACCGATTCGAGTTTTCTTTTCTCTTTCCCTTACCTCTTGTAGTTTTTATGGCTTTTCTTTCAATTAGTGTTTATGGTTTAAAGACTATGAATTGCTAGTTGTTTGTCTTAGGGATTGATGTAATTGTTTTAGTTTTTGGAATGATGTTAGGTATGAATGTGTTTTTATTTTATGCATGCAATTTTGTTTAATGCTTTCAATTACTTGATCACTAATTGAATGATTTAAGTGTTGAATCTAACTCGGGAGAGACGATTTGGCCTAAGACTTACCTTGTTTAATTGCATGACTAGAGTAGAAATTCTAAATTTGTGACGAGATTTGGAATCACTTTAGAAGCATAACAAGGACCGAACCGAATAATGCCTTGCATGTTAATGAACTTAGATAGGGATATCAAGTTAGTTTATATGCATGAGAATCAATTATACTCGGGAGAGGTAATCGTGATAAAAGTTTCCTTGGCTTGTAGAATAATTGCACGGTCAATTCATTCCTATTAATCAATCCTCAATCTTAATCAATGAAATCAATTCCTTAAGAGTCTTTCCATTTGAGTCTCCACTTTTATTATTATGTTTTTAGTCTTTAATTTTATCTTTATCATTGAGTTTTGCTCTCTAAATAAAATTGAACAAAAGTATTCACAATACTTAATTTGCTAGAAAACCAATCCAGAGGACGACACTCGTTTTACACGAAAACACTATATTATTACTTGACCCGTACACTTGCGATAAGCAAATTGCGCACCAAGTTTTTGGCGTCGTTGCCGGGGATTGGCATATTTAGTCATTTTTAATATCGTAGAAAAATTGTCTGGTCTTAGTTTAGGGTGTATTTTATTATTTTTGTTATTTTTGTTTTTAGGTAGATTGCATTTTTTTCCTTTGTTGATTCTTTTCTATAATTAGATTTTTCCATATTTGTTTGATTTTTCCATTGATAGATTTTTTTTTTTAGTTTTTCCTTTTTAGATTAAATTTTCCTTATTTGTTAGTTTCCTTAATTGTTTTTGCCATATTTGTTTTTGCATTCCATATTAGTCTATTTCTTTTCTTTTGTAGATTATATTTCCCTTATTTAGATTTAGTTATTTTCCTTTTCTTGTTTCTTTCCTAATTTATTTTCTTTCCTTTTCTTTTGTTTTTCTTTTTAGGTTAGTGTAGTTGGTGCATGCAAAAGGTTAGGGAGTTGGCCTTAGTTCCCTTTGACCCATAGATCGAAAGAACTTTTAATAGACTTCGAAGGGAAAATCAAGAAAATATCCAAATGGCCAATCATAATCCTAAGGAGCCTAAGCCCATTAGGGACTACTTTCAGCCAATCTTTCAAGAGCAACAATCAGGGATCGTATATGCCCCAATTAATGCTAACAATTTTGAGCTAAAAACAGGTCTCATTCAGATGGCTCGAGATTATGCTAACTCAGGATCACCTATGGAGGATCCAAATTCTCACTTGAAATTCTTCCTAGACATCTGCGTGACGGTAAAATTAAATGGTGTTTCTGAAGATGCCATTCACTTACGTTTGTTTCCTTTTTCGTTGCAGGACAAAGCGAGGGACTAGTTACAATCTATTCCACCTGGGAGCATTACCACTTGGGATGCTTTGGTCCAGGCATTCTTAAAGAAGTTGTTTCCTCCTACCAAGACGGTCAAGCTGAGGACGGAAATTGGGACATTCTAGCAACAATTCGATGAGCAGCTGTTCGAGGCTTGGGAGAGATTTAAAAAGCTGCTGATAACTGCCCAAAAGGTAGTTATTTAGGCAGCAAAACCCACTGTTTGAGCAAAATGAGCAGCGAAATAATCAGGCTTAGAATCCTATCTTGATAGCGAACGATAGGACCATAGCCATTAGAGCATATGCTGTCCCGATGTTTAATGAGTTGAATCAAGGGATTGCACGTCCCCAAATCCAAGCGGCGAATTTTGAAATGAAACCGGTAATGTTTCAGATGTTGCAAACCGTGGGGCAATTCCATGGTTTGTCATCTGAAGACCCTCATTTACATCTTAAGTCTTTTCTAGGAGTTAGTGATTCTTTTGTAATTCAAGGAGTGCCTATAGATACTCTTAGATTAACTTTGTTCCCGTATTCTCTTAGAGATGGAACAAAATCATGGTTAAACTCTTTTACTCCAGGATCAATAAGGACATGGGATGAGTTAGCTGAAAAATTCTTGAGTAAATATTTCCCACCTAATAGAAATGCTAAATTAAGGAGTGAAATAGTAGGGTTTAGGCAACTTGAAGATGAGACTTTTAGTGAGGCTTGGGAGAGGTTTACGGAGCTTTTACGAAAGTGTCCCCACCATGGGTTACCTCATTGTATTCAAATGGAAACATTTTACAATGGTTTGAATGGAGTAACCCAAGGTATGGTCGATGCTTCGGCTGGAGGGGCCGTTTTGGCAAAAACTTTTGATGAAGCCTATGAAATTTTAGAAAGAATATCTATTAATAGTTGTCAGTGGTCGGATGTTAGAGGCACAAATAAAAAGGTTAAGAGTGTATTAGAGGTGGATGGTGTGTCCACCATTAGGGCTGATCTTGCTATGATTGCTAACGCTCTTAAGAATGTGACAGTGATTAGTCATCAGCAGCCACCAACTATGGAGCCTGCAGCAATGGTGAACCAAGTCACGGACGAGGCATGTGTCTATTGTGGTGAAGATCACAACTACGAGTTTTGCGCCAGCAATCCAGCTTTTGTGTTTTTTCTAGGTAATCAGAGGAACAACCCTTATTCTAACTTTTATAATCCAGGTTGGCGCAACCACCCCAACTTCTCATGGGGAGGTCAAGGAAATAATGTACAAGCGCAGCAAAAGATGAACCAGCCAGGATTTGCTAAAACGCAGGTAATGCCCCAGCAAAATAAGTCGGCTTTGCCCCAGCAAAATTCGGGAAATTCTCTCGAGGCAATGATGAAAGAATTTATGGCTCGCACAGACGCCGCAATTCAAAGTAATCAAGCTTCGATGAGGGCCCTGGAATTGCAAGTGGGTCAGCTAGCTAATGAGCTAAAGGCGAGGCCTCAAGGGAAACTTCCTTCGAATACTGAACACCCTCGAAGGGAAGGTAAGGAGCAGGTAAAGGCAGTAACTCTTAGGAGTGGTAAGCCATTAGAAGAGTCTAGAAAGACCCAGGATTTAAATAGTAATAGTGATAATATTGTTGTTGTTGAAAAAGAGTTGGAGTCTGGTCAGGGTGCTGGAGGCAACAAAGAAAATGCTGGAGCATCTGGTTCTGCGCCAGATGTAGAACCACCATATGTGCCGCCCCCACCTTATGTACCACCTCTACCTTTTCAACAAAGGCAAAAGCCTAAGAATCAGGATGGTCAATTTAAAAAGTTTTTAGAGATTCTTAAGCAGTTGCATATAAATATCCCTTTAGTAGAAGCTATTGAGCAAATGCCTAATTATGCTAAATTTCTTAATGATATTTTGACTAAAAAGAAAAGGTTAGGTGAGTTTGAAATTGTATCTCTTACTGAGGAGTGTAGTGCTATTCTTAAGAATGGGCTACCCCCCAAGGCTAAGGATCCAGGGTCATTTACTATACCTGTGTCTATAGGTGGAAAGGAATTAGGTAGAGCACTTTGTGATTTAGGTGCAAGCATTAACCTTATGCCTCTTTCGGTCTATCAGAAGTTAGGTATTGGTGAAGCTAGACCTACCACAGTTACACTCCAATTAGCTGATAGGTCTATCACATATCCAGAGGGTAAAATTGAGGATGTCTTAGTAAAAGTTGATAAATTCATATTTCCTGTTGATTTTATTATTTTAGACTATGAGGCTGATAAAGATGTCCCAATTATTCTAGGTCGCCCATTTTTGGCTACTGTAGGGCATTAATAGATGTTCAAAAAGGAGAATTAACAATGAGAGTCTGTAATGAGGAATTGAAATTTAATGTCTTTAAAGCCATGAAATATCCAGACGAAATGGAGGATTGCTCCTTCATCAGGATTCTGAGAGCACAGTTATTGAGACAGCAATACGGGATTCAGAAAAGCATGGAGAGGTTAGTATAGAAGATCTTGAGTTTTGTCCTTTAGATAGAAAAAATTAAAAAGAATTCTTTAGATGTGAGGATGTTTTTGAGTCTTCAGATTTAGATCAAAGAAAAGCTCCCCCAATTAAGCCATCCCTAATTGAGGCACCTACTTTAGATTTGAAAACTCTACCGGATCATCTAAAGTATGTGTATCTTGGGGAGAGGGATACGTTGCCCATTATTGGTGCATCAGATTTAATGCCGGAGCATGAGGAGGCCTTAATAAAATTGCTGCAGCAATACCGCAAAGCTATAGGTTGGACATTGGCTGATATTCAGGGAATTAGCCCATCTTTTTGTATGCACAAAATCACTCTAGAGGAGGGATCCTTTAGGAGTATTGAGCAACAAAGAAGGCTTAACTGTGCAATGAAAGAGGTTGTTAAAAAGGAGGTAATTAAATGGTTGGATGCTGGGATCATTTATCCAATTGCCGATAGCAATTGGTTAAGCCTTGTCCAATGTGTTCCTAAGAAAGGAGGTGTCACTGTGGTGAACAATAAAGATAATGAGCTGATTCCAACCAGGACAGTAACTGGCTGGAGGGTTTGTATGGATTACAGAAGGCTTAATAAAGCCACCCGAAAGGATCATTTCCCTCTACCATTTATCGACCAGATGTTGGATCGATTGGCTGGTCAAGCCTATTACTGTTTCTTGGATGGTTATTCTGGGTATAACCAGATTACTATTGCTCCTGAAGATCAGGAGAAAACCACTTTCACCTGCCCTTATGGGACATTCGCTTTTAGGAGAATGCCTTTTGGCCTTTGCAATGCTCCAGCAACATTTCAGCGGTGTATGTTAGCAATTTTTTCTGATATGATTGAGTCCACTGTTGAGGTCTTTATGGACGATTTTTCAGTTTTTGGAGGGTCTTTTCAGAGTTGTTTAGATAATTTAGGAAAGGTATTAAAAAGATGTGAGGATACCCATCTAGGTCTTAATTGGGAGAAATGTCACTTCATGGTGAAGGAAGGCATAGTGTTAGGTCATAGGATTTCTAAGAATGGTCTAGAAGTTGATAGAGCAAAAGTTGAGGTCATTGAAAGGCTAGAGCCACCGAATTCAGTGAAGGGAATTCAGAGTTTTTTAGGACATGCTGGATTTTATAGGAGGTTCATAAAGGATTTTTCGAAAATCAGTAAACCTCTTTGTAACTTATTGTGCACTGATCATGTTTTTGACTTTAATGCAGATTGTAGGAAGGCTTTTGAAACATTAAAGGCTGCTTTAATCTCAACACCCATTCTCTGCGCGCCTAATTTGAATTTGCCATTCGAGGTAATGTGTGATGCGAGTGATGCTGTGGTAGGAGCGATGCTGGGGCAAAAGCAGGGCAAATTTATTCATCCTATATATTATGCAAGCAAGGTTTTAAATGAAGCACAGGTCAACTACACAACTACTGAAAAGGAGTTGTTAGCTGTTGTGTTTGCTTTTGAGAAATTTCGACCATATTTGGTTGGCTCTAAAGTCACGGTGTTCACGGATCATGCAGCAATAAGGTATTTAATGTCTAAAAAGGATGCAAAGCCGAGACTAATTCGTTGGATTTTATTACTGCAGGAGTTCGACTTGGAGATAAAAGACAAGAAGGGATCAGAGAATGTCGTTGCAGATCATTTGTCTCGTCTTGATCCATCATCATCTTTGCTGGAGCAATCTGCCATTTCCGATTCTTTTCCAGATGAGCAGCTTTTTGCTGTTCAGGTAAAGGTAGTCAGGGATGTCCCTTGGTATGTTGATATTGCCAACTTTTTAGTAAAGGGAGTCACCCCTATTGATATGGATTGGAGGCAGAAGAAAAAGTTTAAGCATGATGCGAAATGTTTCTTTTGGGATGAGTCGTTTATGTATAAGCAATGCTCTGACGGTATTATTCGTAGGTGTGTTTCAGGGCATGAAGCAATGGAAATCCTGGAGCAAAGTCACTCTTCGCCGTATGGAGGCCATTTCAGCGGTCAGAGGACATCTATGAGGATTTTGCATTGCGGATTCTTCTGGCCTACGTTATTCAAGGACGCCCATTGGTTCTGCAAGCAATGTGATGCTTGTCAAAGGAGAGGAAATTTGGGGCCTAGAGATGAAATGCCCCTTACTTACATTTTAGAAGTTGAATTATTTGATGTATGGGGTATTGACTTTATGGGGCCATTTCCCCCTTCTAATGGCAATGTTTTTATCTTATTGGCAGTTGATTATGTGTCCAAGTGGGTGGAGGCCATCGCATGCCATCAGAGTGATGCCAAGACAGTAGCAAGGTTTCTTCAATCGCACATCTTTGCGCGGTTTGGGACACCTAGGGCTCTAGTGAGTGATGAGGGTACACATTTTGTTAATAATATCTTAACTAAGCTTCTAGCTAAGTATGGGATTAAGCATAGGATAGCTACCCCTTATCACCCACAAGCAAATGGTCAAGCTGAAATTAGTAATAGGGAAATTAAAGCTATTTTAGAGAAAGTAGTCCATCCCTCTAGAAAGGATTGGTCCTTTAGGTTGGATGAGGCTCTTTGGGCTTATAGGACAGCTTATAAGACTCCTTTAGGTATGTCTCCCTATAGGTTAGTATATGGGAAAGCTTGTCATTTACCATTAGAGCTTGAGCACAAAACATTTTGGGCTTTGAAAAAGTTAAATTTTGATCTGAGTCATACAGGAGCAAGAAGAATGCTGCAGCTTAATGAGTTAGAGGAATTTCGCCAATTTTCTTATGAGAATGCGAAAATGTATAAGGAGAAAACTAAGTTGTGGCATGACAAAAAAATTAAATCTAAGGAGTTTGTCAAGGGTCAAAAAGTTTTGCTTTATAATTCTAGATTAAAATTATTTCCTGGAAAATTAAAATCTAAATGGTCAGGACCATTTATTGTGATTGAGGTTTTCTCCAATGGAGCAATTACTTTGCAGGATGAAAAAGATGAGAGAGTGTTCAAGGTGAATGGACAGCGTGTGAAAAATTATTGGGGTGAGGAATTTCAGGCAAAATATCCTTCCCTAAGGTTGAATGATGATTGAGAGAGCAGGGCTTTTGCGGGAGCATTTCACAGAGAAAAAATTTTGAGCTCCCATAAATTTTATTTTCCGTTAATTGATTTTATTTTTCGGTTAGGGTAGATTTGATTCTACATGGTTTATTAGATCTTGTCTTTAAATATTTGATTAGATCTTATCTATTTTTGAATTTGATTTGATTTTCGGGTTTTTTTTATTATCTTTGGATTATCTTTTAATTAGTTAGATTTTATTATATTTTATTTGGATTTTATTTTGAGTTATTTGAATTCTAGTTTTAATTAATAGAGATTTTCTCTAATTATATTCGGCTTCTTTTGAAAATAAGAGATTGAGATGTTTGGTTAAATTTAAAGAAAAAATCATTTATTTTTCTGTTTTTGAAATTTGACTTTCGTATCTAAGGTTCTTCAGGATCGGAAGATTGTTGCGGCAAAGATATTGCTGGAGCAAAACATGCCAAGTTAGAAGGGTTCCCGTTGGAATTTATTATTGTTACCGTTGGATTTAGCTTTGAATTTTCGCAGGTAAATATGTGTGCGCTATCTGATGAGGCCACGTGTAGCAGAGTAATTATCCGAGGATTTCAATGATGACAGCACGTCAATTTTACCATGGGCGTTTGGAATCTGAAATTTTACCGTTGGTAATTTTTGAATTTCAGGTTTGGATTTTTAATTTCTAACGGTAATATTAGTTATGGCAGGGCAAATCTTTTTGGTTAAGGTTCAGGTTTGCTAGAGCCTTATTTATTCGCAAACGTTGGTAAGTTTCTCCCACTTCGTCTTCTTGATCAATCTTTGTGCATGTGTTTTTCTTTCTTTCTTTACAATCTCTATCAAAACCCTTTTACACCTTCCATGGCTAAAACAAGAGCTCGAAAAGAGAGGGAGAGTGAAGAGGAGGAAGTGCCAGTCACACCGGAAGTTCAGAAAGTAAAAACTAAGAAAAAGAGAACGCCGGAAGAGAAGGAGGCTAAGCGAAGAAGAAGACAGCAGAGAGTTGAAGAACAAGAAAGAGCAAGAGAGGAGGAGTTTGTGGCAAAATAAGATGAAAACCCAAAAGAATCTGACAAACCGAATAAAGAAAATGATGGACAGGAAGTGGCAACTATAGAAGAGGCTCGAGAGGAAATTCAGAGTGGGATTATGCAGACGGAGGCTGTAGGGGAAGAAGGCAGAGAGCCAGTTCAGGAGGCTCGTGTGGAGGTTATCATACCTGAACCTCCGAAACGACGCCGCATTAAGTGGAAGGCTGGGCGAATTCAAGTGATAAGGACCGATACCCTCGCCTCTATCATCAGGTTCCGAAAGAGAGAGGGCCGAGCAAGAGGAACGAGAGAAAAACGAGGCTGAGGAAAAAAGGCGAGAAGAAGCACAGAAACAGGCAGAGGAGGAACAGTTGCTGAAGCGGAGAGAAGAGAAGGGCAAAAAGATTGCTGAAGCATCAGAGGAGCACGATGAAATAGCAGAGCGACAGGTGCCATACGAGCGCTTCGTCAATAATTTTGCTAGAGCAAAATACACTGAGCTCCTGAAAAGGGATTTTCTGTTCGAAAGAGGTTTCAACGGTGATCTTCCACCATTTCTAAGGACCGACATAGCTGACCACGGCTGGGAGCTATTTTGTGCTAAACCAGAGGCTGTGAACGCACAGGTGGTGCGAGAATTCTATGCCAACATTGATAAAGAAGAAGGTTTCCTGGTAATTGTTAGAGGAGTCGAGATAGATTGGAGTCCAAGTGCGATCAACGCACTGTACCATCTTCAAAACTTCCCCCACGCGGCATTCAATGAAATGACAGTCGCGCCATCTTAGGAGCAGTTAAGTAATGCTGTCCGGGAGGTAGGAATTGAGGGGGCGTAGTGGCAACTATCAAAGACTCGGAAGATGACATTCCAATCAGCTTACTTGAACAAGGAAGCAAACACATGGATGGGTTTCATCAGGCAGAGGTTGCTTCCGACAACGCACGACTCGACAGTATCCAGGGAACGAATTATTTTGGCTTTTGCTATCTTAAGGTCTCTCAGTATTGACGTGGGAAAAATTATTTGTAATGAAATTGCCTGCTGCTGGAAGAAAAAGGTGTGGAAGTTGTTCTTCCCGAACACAATTACTATGCTATGCATACAAGCAATGGTTCTAGTGGAGGAGAGTGATGCAATTCTATTTGATAAAGGGATCATTGATACGCCCAATTTGGCGCGGCTCCAGCGCACGCAGGAGATACGTCAAGGTGGGCTTATCCACGACATCAATACGATTCTAGAACAACTGGCACTTTCGGCCAGTAGGCAGGAGTTTGCTGAAAGGCAAACTTTAACCTTCTGGACCTATGTTAAGAATCGAGATGCCAGCTTAAGAAGGGCACTGCAAGAAAATTTTTCCAAGCCGTATACAACGCTTCCTACATTCCCTGAAGATTTGTTGAACCCCTGGATTCCGCCACCACCTGTTGAAAGAGAAGAGGAGAATGATGATGAAGAATAGGGTCAGGAAGATTGATGGATGAAATGATCTTCCGCGAGCATTATTTTTGTTCTTGTCATTTTGTTTGCTCGGGCATATCTGACCCCGTTTGCTAAATGTGTTTGCTTGTTTCTTTTTAATTTGTTATTGCGAAAAAAATATATCTCTGCTTTGTAATATTTTTTTTCTTCTATGATTTTGAATGAAATTTCTAGATGTTTCTATTCCATGAGCACTGACTAACTCTAACTTAACTATTTTCTTCTGAATTTTTGAAGCTTGGACTGATTACGCTTAGTTAGATCAAGGTATTCTGATCTCCAGAAACCTTTTACTTGAGCATTTCTTCTAGCCTGGACTGTTGCTGCGGCAAGAAGATTTTGATGGTAGTATTGACTTATATGATCCACTTTAAGCTTAATCCTAGTCCCATGTTTAGTTTAAAATTTCAGATAGAATAATTTAAGTTTGGGGGTATATTTCCTTAATTAATGATTCATTGAGGACAATGAATAATTCAAGTTTGGGGATTTTTTTGTACTCCAATTATTTTGCTTGAGCATTCCTCTCCTTCAAATTAAAATTTGCTAGGTTATTAAGTAACCGGGGACATTTGTGATACCCGCAGTTTGTCTTCGCGTCAAAAGATGACCTAGGGAATTTGAAAAATGAGAAATATGAGAAAAAAATTATTAATTGCTGAAAGATTATTTGTTGAAGATTTTGCTGAAAAATTGACAGAGCAAAAAGTTTGAGGGATGAATGATGATCCAGCAGTTTTTTTTTCTGTCTCCCAGAACTTAGGTGAGCTTCATCATAAAATGTCGCCATTCTGAGGGGCAAGAGATGGAATAACTAAGGATTTTTTAGCTTTATAATGAGTATTGAGCCTAGTTGGTGATGAGCTTGAGGCAAGGGTATACTGGACCATAAAGTGGGTCATCCCATGCTTAAGAGCTTATGACCGTAAGGCTGCTTTAAGTCTGGTAAATAATATTATAAACCCCTTTAAAAATATGTTTTGAAATGTCTGATAATAGAGCTAGGCTGTGGTGAGTTCTTAGAATTAAGTTGAAAGGTGGTGATTATTTGTCCCCGCTGAAGGAATCATTTTGCTGCAGCAGAGCTTGGTTTTGCAGAGTGCTTAGGTAAAGGTTAAAGGTAGTGTTGGACTGTCTGGTTTGATTAAGCTAAATCTTTGTCTAATGTTTTTAAATTCTTGAAGGAAGGTTGGTTAGTATTGCTCGGGACGCGCAATAATTCAAGTTTGGGGGTATGATAACTGCCCAAAAGGTAGTTATTTAGGCTCCATTTATATAAGGATTTGTGTGTCTTTAATGCTTAATAGGGTTGGTTTTATAGAGATATTACATGATTTAACCCATTTGGAAGAATGGAAGCTTTGGAATTCACTTTGTGCAGATTATGCTGCTGAGCGACTGGAAGGAGCAAATTCTATGCTGCAGCAAAACTGGGAGCAGAAACTGCCACATCACAGCTCGTTAGCCAACTTCATGAACCGACTTCTATTGAGATATTTTCGGGATAAAGGATCAAGGAGAGCCTTACACGTGTCCTAGTTGACCTAAGTCAAGTCTCCCATCCTTCTATAAAAGGAAGTAGCCGTCAAAGTCAGATTCATTCCATGTTTTCCCTTGGAAGCCGAATAGTATAGGGAGATTGAAGATCACCAAGAACACCATCAACCGCAAGCTGATTAGGGAGTTTTACCTTCTTATTTAACTTGTAGTGATGGACGTGCATACTCAGATTGTAATTCGTATTCCTATGCCTATTATGAACTAAGTAGCTAGGGTGTTGGATAGGAATAATTTGATTACTGTGCTTCATCTCTAGTAATAAATTGACTATTGCATTTTGGTTAATTGTTGTGCTTATTCTTATTTTATGCCCGCCTAGCCAACCGATATGGATAGCTCTCTCTAGTTTCAGGGATGATTTAGAGAGTCTGTGGCAATTCTCCACATTACGATCATTGTGTATTGGTGAACGCCAGTCACTGAGCTAGGGATAGCCAGTTGCCTAGTGCCTGATCGGTCGCACTTCATTGGGGTTGAAACACATCCAAAAAGATTCGGAGTTCCGGGAGGAATCCGCTAATAATACTGCGGGAAATGCATGATCAATAATATTGCTAGAGCATATTTTATAACAATCACTAAAACCTAACCAGCGCCTGTCTTTAATCTGTTTATCTATTTGTTTACTCGTTGTTCTGTCATTTATTTTGCTTCAGCATAATTTCGATAAAACCCAACATTTTTATTATCTTTGAAACCATTAGAAAGTTATACAAAATAGATAAAGTGAAAACTCATTCAAACCTTGGATTGATAAATATTACTTGTTGCAGACTGTGTATACTTGCACAGGAATTCTAGAGTTTTTATACTATATTTTTACTCACTCTAGAAGCCCAACAGCTGCTAAGGAAGTTCCCTCAGCACGGCTACCCCGACTGGCTACAGGTTCAATTATTTTATAATGGCTTAACTCCTAGCACAAAAACTATCGTTGATGCAGCTGCAGGTGGGACTATGTTGTCTAAGACTGTTGAGAGTGCTAGGACTTTGTTAGAGGATATGGCCACCAACAGCTATCAGTGGCCATTTGAGCGGTCGGGACCCAAAAAGATTGTTGCTGGAGTGTTCAAGGTTGACAACGTAAGTGCACTTCAGGCTCAGATGTCTTCCTTGGCTAATGCGTTTTTAAAGTTTTCCGGTTCAGGGAATGCTCAATCAATTGAGTCTGCAGCTGCCCTTGCATCCCCGACTCAGGAGGAAAATCTCGAGCAGGTTCAGTATGTTTCGAATTATAATTCTAGGGGGTATAATAATAATTCTACACGTACACATTATCACCCTAGCAATACAAATCATGAGAATTTTTCCTATGCTAATAATAAGAATGTTTTGAATCCTCCTGGCTTCACTCATAAACAAGAAAGTAAACAATCTTTAAAAGACCTTCTTGGTGCTTTTATTGCAGAATCAAGTAACAGGTCAAATAAGCTTGAGGAAGCCGTGATTGCCATAAACAACACTGTCAATGGCCATTTTGCAACTATCAAGAACATAGAGACTCAGCTGGGACAAATGGTAAGTGTTGTCAACACCATGAACAAAGGTAAAGCACCAGCAAAGCAGGAGAAATCTTCTTTGGAGTTCTGCAAGGCCGTATCTGTGCATTATGAGGAGGAGACTAAACTAGCTGTGGAACAGGACACTACGGAACCAGAGGAACTCAATGGAGAAGTTGAAGAAGGCACCACCTCAAACGAAGCTGAAAAGCTTAATCCCGAGCCTTCTATGCCTTCTCCTACTGTCTTAGTTCCTAAATCAAAGAAAAAGAAAAATTCTAAGGTTAAGTTTGACATGTTTTTAGATCCTTTTAAGGGTTTGCATGTTAATATTCCTTTTTCAGATGCTTTGGAACAGATGCCTCGCTACAGAAAATTCATGGAAGAATGGCTCAACAAGAAGAAAAAGGAGAATCAGATGGAAACTGTATATTTAGCATCAACATGCAGTGCTTGTGTTCAGCAGACAATGCCAGAGAAATTGACTGATCCAGGGAGTTTCACCATTCCTTGTAATTTTGGTACTTATTCTTGTAGAGCATTATGTGACTTAGGGGCTAGCATAAACATAATTCCTCTATCTCTGTGCAAAAAGCTTAATATAGGAGAAATAAAATCTACTTCTGTTAGACTGCAGTTGGCTGACCAGTATGTGGTTAGTTGATAACTGCCCAAAAGGTAGTTATTTAGGCCTCAATTATATAGGGATTTGTGTGTCCTTTATGCTTATTAGGGTTGGTTTTGGAAAGATATTACATGTTTTAACCCATTTGGAAGAATGGAAGCTTTGGAAATCACTTTGTGCAGATTATGCTGCTGAGCGACTGGAGGGAGCAAATTCTATGCTGCAGCAAAACTGCGAACAGAAACTGCCACATCACAGCTCATTAGCCAACTTCATGAACCGACTTATGTTGAGTCATCTTCGTGATAAAGGATCAAGGAGAGCGTTACACGTGTCCTAGTTGACCTAATTCAAGCCTCCCATCCTTCTATAAAAGGAAGTAGCCGTCAAAGTCAAAGTCATTCCATGTTTTCCCTTGGAAGCCGAATAATATAGGGAGATTGAAGATCATCAAGAACACAATCTACCGCAAGCTGATTAGGGAGTTTATTTTCTTTATTAACTTGTGGTTATGGACATGCATACTCAGATTGTAATTCGTATTCGTATGCCTATTATGAACTAAGTAGCTTAGGGTGTTGGTTAGGAATAATGTGATTACCGTGCTTCATCTCTAGTAATAAATTGACTATCGCATTTTGGTTAATTGTTGTGCTTCTTCTTATTTTATGAACGCCTGGCCTGCCGGTGTGAATAGCTCTCTCTAGTTTCAGGGATGATTTAGAGAGTGTGTGGCAATTATCCACACTACGATTATTGTGTATTGGTGAACGCCAGTGACTGAGCTAGGGATAGCCAGTTGCCTAGTGCTTGATCGGTCGCTCTTCATTGGGTTTGATACATATCCCAAAAGATTCGGAGTTCCAGGAGGAATCCGCTAATAATACTGCGAGAAATTCATGATCAATAATATTGCTAGAGCATATCTTAGAGCAATCACTAAAACCTAACCAACGCCTGTCTTTAATCTATCTATCTATTTGTTTACTCGTTGTTCTGTCATTTATTTTGCTTCAGCATAATTCCGATAAAACCCAATCATTTTATTATTCTTGAAACCATTAAAAAGTTACACAAAAATAGGTAGAGTGGAAACTCATTCAGGGCTCGGATTGATAATATTACTTGCTGCAGACTGTGTATACTTGCACAAGAATTCTAGAGTATTTTATACTAGATTTTTACTCACTTTAGGAACCCAACAAGTTTTTGGCGCCGTTGCCGGGGAACTTGAATAAGTTTTTATCTTATCTGTTTTGTGTATGTGTTTTAGTGGTTTGGTGCTAGAACTTTTTGATTGTTTCTTTTGTTTTTCCAGGTGTGATTTTGGTGCATGAGCGATCCGCCTGGGGTACGGTTTGAGCTTGATCCAGAAATTGAAAGGACATCTAGGAGCAGAAGGAGGGAGCAGCGCAGAAACCAGATGGAGAACGCCCCGCAACTTCCACAGGTTCATGAAGGTCCAGCAGCAGGAAACGCCCAACAGAATCCGTTGCTGCAGCAAAACCCACTGTTTGAGCAAAATGAGCAGCGAAATAATCAGGCTAAGAATCCTATCTTGATAGAGAACGATAGGACCAGAGCCATTCGAGAATATTCTGTCCCGATGTTTAATTAGTTGAATCCAGGGATTGCACGTCCCCAAATCCAAGCGGCGAATTTTGAAATGAAACCGGTAATGTTTCAGATGTTGCAAACCGTGGGGCAATTCCATGGTTTGTCATCTGAAGACCCTCATTTACATCTTAAGTCTTTTCTAGGAGGTAGTGATTCTTTTGTAATTCAAGGAGTGCCTAGAGATGCTCTTAGATTAACTTTGTTCCCGTATTCTCTTAGAGATGGAGCAAAGTCATGGTTAAACTCTTTTGCTCCAGGATCAATTAAGACGTGGGATGAGTTAGCTGAAAATTTTTTTAGTAAATATTTCCCACCTAATAGAAATGCTAAATTAAGGAGTGAAATAGTAGGGTTTAGGCAACTTGAGGATGAGACTTTTAGTGAGGTTTGGGAGAGGTTTAAGGAGCTTTTACGAAAGTTTCCCCACCATGGGTTACCTCATTGTGTTCAAATGGAAACATTTTACAATGGTTTAAATGGAGTAACCCAAGGTATGGTCGATGCTTCGGCTGGAGGGGCCCTTTTGGCAAAAACTTTTGATGAAGCTTATGAAATTTTAGAGAGAATATCTATTAATAGTTGTCAGAGGTCGAATGTTAGAGACACGAATAAAAAGGTTAAGAGTGTATTAGAGGTTAATGGTGTGTCCACCATTAGGGCTGATCTTGCAATGATTGCTAACGCTCTTAAGAATGTGACAGTGATTAGTCATCAGCAGCCACCAGCTATGGAGCCTGCAGCAGTGGTGAACCAAGTCACGGACGAAGCATGTGTCTATTGCGGTGAAGACCACAACTACGAGTTTTACCCCAGCAATCCAGCGTCTGTGTTTTTTGTAGGTAATCAGAGGAACAACCCTTATTCTAACTTCTATAATCCAAGTTGGCTCAACCACCCCAACATTTCATGGGGAGGTCAAGGAAATAACGTACAAGCGCAACAGAAGATGAACCAGCCGGGATTTGCTAAAGCGCAGGTAATGCCCCAGCAAAATAAGCAAGCTTTGCCCCAACAACATTCGGAGAATTCTCTCGAGGCAATGATGAAAGAATTTATGGCTCGTACAGACGCTGCAATTCAAAGTAATCAAGCTTCAATGAGAGCCCTGGAATTGCAAGTGGGTCAGCTAGCTAATGAGCTCAAGGCAAGGCCTCAAGGAAAACTTCCATCAGATACTGAACACCCTAAAAGGGATGGTAAGGAGCAGGTAAAGGCAGTTACTCTTAGGAGTGGTAAGCCATTAGAAGAAAGAATTGAGCCTAGTAAAACCCAGGTTATAGATAAAAATGGTGATAGAAATAATAATGTTGTTGTCGAGGATGAGTTGGAGTCTGGTTAGGGTGCTGGAGACAGCAATAAAAATGCTGGAGCATCTGGTTCTGTGCCAGATGTAGAACCACCATATGTGCCGCCCCCACCTTATGTACCACCTCTACCTTTTCCACAAAGGCAAAAGCCTAAGAATCAGGATGGTCAATTTAAAATGTTTTTAGAGATTCTTAAGCAGTTGCATATAAATATCCCTTTAGTAGAAGCTATAGAGCAAATGCCTAATTATGCTAAATTTCTTAAGGATATTTTGACTAAAAATAAAAGGTTAGGTGAGTTTGAAACTGTATCTCTTACTGAGGAGTGTAGTGCTATTCTTAAGAATGGGCTACCCCCCAAGGCTAAGGATCCAGGGTCATTTACTATACCTGTGTCTATAGGTGGAAAGGAATTAGGTAGAGCACTCTGTGATTTAGGTGCAACCATTAACCTTATGCCTCTTTCGGTCTATCGAAAGTCAGGTATTGGTGAAGCTAGACCTACCACAGTTACACTCCAACTAGCTGATAGGTCTATCACATATCCAGAGGGTAAAATTGAGGATGTCTTAGTAAAAATGGATAAATTCATATTTCCTGTTGATTTCATTATTTTAGATTATGAGGCTGATAGAGATGTCTTAATTATTCTAGGACGTCCATTTTTGGCTACTGGTAGGGCGTTAATAGATGTTCAAAAAGGAGAATTAACAATGAGAGTTTGTAATGAGGAAGTAAAATTTAATGTGTTTAAAGCCATGAAATATCCACACGAAATGGAAGATTGCTCCTTCACCAGGATTCTGGAGAGCACAATTGTTGAGACCGAAATTCAGGATTCGGCTAATAAGCATTTGGAAAATCATGGAGAGGTTAGTGTAGAGGATTTAAAAGTTTGTTCTTTAGATAGAAAAAATGAAAAAGAATTGTTTAGGTGTGAGGATGTTTTTGAGTCTTTAGATTTAGATCAAAGAAAGGCTCCCCCAATTAAACCATCCCTGATTGAGGCACCTACTTTAGATTTGAAGCCCTTACCAGATCATCTAAAGTATGTGTATCTTGGGGAAAGTGAGACATTGCCCATTATTGTTGCATCAGATTTAATGTCAGAGCATGAGGAGGCCTTAATAAAGTTGCTACAGCAATATCGCAAGGCTATTGGTTGGACATTGGCTGACATTCAGGGGATTAGCCCATCTTTTTGTATGCATAAAATCACTCTAGAGGAGGGGTCTTTGAGGAGTATTGAGCAACAAAGAAGGCTTAACCCCGCAATGAAAGAAGTGGTTAAAAATGAGGTGATTAAATGGTTGGATGCTGGCATCATTTATCCGATTGCAGACAGCAATTGGGTGAGCCCTGTACAATGTTTTCCTAAGAAAGGAGGTATCACTGTGGTAAGCAATAAAGACAATGAGTTGATCCCAACTAGGACAGTAACTGGTTGGAGGGTTTGCATGGATTACAGGAGGCTTAACAAAGCCACCCGTTAGGACCACTTCCCTTCGCCATTTATTGACCAGATGTTGGATCGATTGGCTGGTCAGGCCTACTACTGTTTCTTGGATGGTTATTCTGGGTATAACCCGATTACTATTGCTCCTGAAGATCAGGAAAAAACCACTTTCACCTGCCCTTATGGGACGTTTGCTTTCAGGCGAGTGCCTTTTGGCCTTTGCAATGCTCCAGCAACATTTCAGCGGTGTATGTTAGCAAATTTTTCTGATATGATTGAGTCCACTGTTGAGGTCTTTATGGACGATTTTTCAGTTTTTTGAGGGTCTTTTCAGAGTTGTTTAGATAATTTAGGTAAGGTGTTAAAAAGATGTGAGGATACCCATCTAGTTCTTAATTGGGAGAAGTGCCACTTCATGGTGAAGGAGGGCATAGTGTTAGGTCATAGGATTTCTAAGAATGGTCTAGAAGTTGATAGAGCAAAAGTTGAGGTTATTGAAAGATTAGAATCACCGAATTCAGTGAAGGGAATTCGGAGCTTCTTAGGACATGCTGGATTTTATAGGAGGTTCATAAAGGATTTTTCCAAAATCAGTAAACCTCTTTGTAACTTATTGTGCACTGATCATGTTTTTGACTTTAATGCAGATTCTAGGAAGGCTTTTGAAACATTGAAGGCTGCTTTAATCTCAACACCCATTCTCTGCGCACCTAATTGGAATTTGCCATTCGAGGTAATGTGTGATGCGAGTGATGCTGCAGTAGGTGCAATGCTGGGGCAGAAGCAGGACAAATTTATTCATCCTATATATTATGCAAGCAAGGTTTTAAATGAGGCACAGGTCAACTACACAACTATTGAAAAGGAGTTGTTAGCTGTTGTGTTTGCTTTTGAGAAATTCCGGCCATATTTGGTTGGATCCAAAGTCACGGTGTTCACGGATCATGCAACAATAAGGTATTTAATGTCAAACAAAGATGCAAAGCCTAGACTAATTCGTTGGGTTTTATTATTGCAGGAATTCGACTTGGAGATAAAGGACAAGAAGGGATCAGAGAATGTCATTGCAGATCATTTATCTCGTCTTGATCCATCATCGTCTTTGCTGGAGCAATCTGCCATTTCTGATTCTTTTCCAGATGAACAGCTTTTTGCTGTTGAGGTAAAGGTAGTTAGGGATGTCCCTTGGTATGCTGATATTGCAAACTTTTTGGTAAAGGGAGTCACTCCTATTGACATGGATTGGAGGCAGAAGAAAAAGTTTAAGCATGATGCGAAATTTTTCTTTTGGGATGAGCCGTTTATGTATAAGCAATGCTCTGATGGTATTATTCGTAGCTGTGTTTCAGGTGCTAAAGCAAAGCAAATCCTAGAGCAATGTCACTCTTCGCCGTATGGAGGGCATTTCAGCGGTCAGAGGACAGCTATGAGGATTTTGCATTGCGGATTTTTCTGGCCTACGTTATTCAAGGATGCCCATTGGTTCTACAAGCAATGTGATGCTTGCCAAATGAGAGGAAATTTGGGGCCAAAAGATGAAATGCCTCTTACTTACATTTTAGAAGTTGAATTATTCGATGTACGGGGTATTGACTTTATGGGGCCATTTCCCCCCTTCTAATGGCAATGTTTTTATCTTATTGGCAGTTGATTACGTGTCTAAATGGGTGGAGGCCATTGCATGCCATCAGAGTGATGCCAAGACAGTAGCAAGGTTTCTTCAATCGCACTTCTTTGCGCGGTTTGGGACACCTAGGGCTCTAGTGAGTGATGAGGGTACACATTTTGTTAATAATATCTTAACTAAGCTTTTAGCTAAGTATGGGATTAAGCATAGGATAGCTACCCCTTATCACCCACAAGCAAATGGTCAAACTGAAATTAGTAATAGGGAAATTAAAGCTATCTTAGAGAAAGTAGTCCATCCATCTAGAAAGGATTGGTCCTTTAGGTTGGATGAGGCTCTTTGGGCTTATAGGACAGCTTATAAGACTCCTCTAGGTATGTCTCCCTATAGGTTAGTATATGGGAAAGCTTGCCATTTACCACTAGAGCTAGAGCATAAGACATTTTGGGCTTTGAAAAAGTTAAATTTTGATCTGAGTCGCATAGGAGCAATAAGAATGCTGCAGCTTAATGAGTTAGAAGAATTTCGTCAATTTTCTTATGAAAATGCGAAGATATATAAAGAAAAGACTAAGCTGTGGCATGACAAGAAAATAAAGTCCAAAGAATTTTTCAATGCTCAAAAAGTTTTGCTTTATAATTCTAGGTTAAAACTATTTCCTGGAAAATTAAAATCTAAATGGTCAGGACCGTTTATTGTGATTGAGGTTTTCTCCAATGGAGCAATTACTTTGCAGGATGAGAAAGATGGGAGAGTGTTCAAGGTGAATGGTCAGCGTGTCAGGCATTATTGGGGAGAGGAGTTTCAGTCAAAATATCCTTCCCTAAGGTTGGTTGATGATTGAAAGAGCAGGGTTTTTGCGGGAGCATTTCACAGAGCAAAATTTTGAGCTCCCAGGATTTGTATTGATTTTATTTTTCGTTGATTTGATTTTAATTGCGGTTAGGTTAGATTTGATTTTATGAGATTTATTAGATTTTGTCTTTAAATATTTGATTAGATCTTATCTATTTTGTTTTGAATTTGATTTGATTTTTGGGTTATTTATTTAAATTATCTTTCAATTATCTTTTAATTAGTTAGATTTTATTAGATTTTATCTAGATTTTATTTTCAGTTATTTGAATTCTAGTTTTAATTAATAGAGATTTTGTCTAATTTATTCGGCTTCTTTTGAAAATAAAAGATTGGGATGATTGGTTAAAATTTAATTTGAATTTAAAGAAAAAAAAATCTTTGATTTTTCTTGCTTTGAAATTCGAATTCCGTATCTAAGATTCTTCAGGTTCAGCAGATTGTTGCGGCAAAGATATGGCGAAAGCAAAATCATCTGAATTACAAGGGTTTCCGTTGGAAATTTATTATTTTTACCGTTGAGATTTTCTTTGAATTTTCGCAGGTAAAATTGCTTCAATGATGGACAACACACCAATTTTTACCATGGGCGTTTGGAAGCCACGATTTTACCGTTGTTGGTTTCAAATTTTCAGGATACATTTACTTCAAATTAAACGGTAATATTATTTAATGTTGAGCAAATCATTTCGGTTAGGATTCGATGTGCTGAAGCCTTATTTATTCACAACCGAGGTTCAGAAAGCGAAAATGAAAAAGAAGAGGACGTCGGAGGAAAAAGAAGCGAAGAAAAGGAGAAGGCAGCAAAGGGCTGCGGAACAAGAAGAGGTCCAGGAGGCAGCAGATGAAGTTGAAGAAGTCCCGAAAGAACCAGAAGAACATAACCCAGAACAGGCTGAGCAGAGAGTTGCAGATACAGAGGTAGTTCGAGAGGAGAGTCAAGAAAAACGGAATGAGGATGAACAGACAGAGGTTGCGACCGAGAATGAGCCAGTTCAGGAGGCTCGAGTGGAGGTGATCATACCAGAGGTACCTAAGCGACGCCGCTTTAAGCGAAAAGTCGGCCGTATTCAGGTAGTTCAAACTGATACCCCTTCACCTCCAACCACTGATTCTGAAAGAGAGAATGCAGAAAGAGAAGAAGAGAAACGGGAAGCGGAAAATAAGGCAAAAGAAGAAGAGGCAAGGAAGGCAGAAGAAGAGCGTTTGCGAGAACAGAGAAAAAGCAAAGGCAAAGGAATTGTCGAAGCATCGGGTGAGATTGAGGAGTCGAGGGCACCATTCATTCGCTTCGTCAATGAACTTGCCAGAGCAAAATATCAGAAAGTACTGAAGCGTGATTTCTTATTCCAACGAGGTTTTGGCAGTGATTTGCCCAGGTTCTTGGAGTCCGGAATAGCGAGCCTTGGGTGGAGACAGTTTTGTGCGAAGCCTCATCCTGTCAATGCCAACATCGTTCGGGAATTCTATGCCAATCTGGACGTGAAGGATGATTTCGAAGTCATAGTGCGAGGAGTGCCTGTCCAATGGAGCCCAGAGGCCATTAATAATTTGTTTGATCTTCAGGACTTTCCACTCGCAGTTTTCAATGAAATGATGGTTGCCCCATCGAGCGACCAATTAAGCGCGGCGGTCCGAGAGGTAGGTGTTGGGGGGGCTCAATGGAGGGTGTCGCAGACACGGAAGCACACATTTCAAGCTGCTTATTTGAAAAGTGAAGCCAACGATTCGATGGGTTTCATTAGACTCCGCTTACTGCCGACAACGCATGACTCCACTATATCGCGGGACAGAGTGTTGCTTGTTTTTGCCATCCTTCGATCAATGAGCATAGATGTAGGGAAACTAATTTCTTCTGAGATTGTTGACTGCTGGAAAAAGAAGGTGGGGAAATTGTTCTTCCCAAATACAATTACTATGTTGTGCAGAAACGCAGGGGTTCCGATGGATGAAAATGATGTAATTTTGTTTCGTAAGGGAATCATTGATACGCCCAATTTGGCGCGACTTCAGCGAATGCAGGAGGTGCGTCAGGGTGGGATGGTCCACGACATCAACACGATTTTAGAACAACTCACACTTTCGGCCAGCAAGCAGGAGTTTGCTGAAAGGCAAGCTTTGACTTTCTGGAGCTATGTAAAAAATCGTGATGCCAATCTCAAGAAGGCGCTGCAAGAGAATTTTTCGAAACCATATCCAGCCCTTCCAGCATTCCCTGAAGATTTATTCAACCCCTGGATTCCACCCCCACCAATGGAAGGAGGAGGAGAGGAAAATGAAAATGAACCAGGCCAAGAGGACTGAAGGATGAAGTGGCCCTGAGCGAGCATGATTTTTGTTCTGACTTTTTGTTTGCTCGCGCATTTTCTACTTTCCTTTTATGTTGATGTTATGTTTGTTTCTCTTTCATATTTCTGCTTCTTAAACAAAAATATATCTGCTGATGTAATTTCTTTTTCTATGTTTTTAATGAATTTCTGGATGTTTCTGTTCTATGAAGCACTTAGTAATGCCCAACTTAAGTAGTTTTCTTCTGAATTTTTGAAGCTTGGACTGAATAAAGCTTAATTAGATCAAGGTATTCTGATCTCCAGAAACCTTTTGCTTGAGCATTTCTTCTAGCCTGGACTGTTGCTGCGGCAAAGAAGATTTTGAAGGTAGTATTGACTTATATGATCCACTTTAAGCTTAATCCTAGTCCCATGTTTAGTTTAAAAATTCAGATAGGAAAAAAATAAGTTTGGGGGTATAGTTGCTTTATTAATGATTCATTGGGGACAATGAATAATTCAAGTTTGGGGGACTTTTTGCTACTCCAATTGTTTTGCTCGAGCATTCCTCTCCTTCAAATTAAAATTTGCTAGGTTATTGAGTAACCGGGGACATTTGTGATACCCACAGTTTGTCTTCGCGTCAAAAGATGATCTAGGAAATGTGAAAAAAATGAGAAATATGAGAAAAAAATTATTTGCTGAAAAATTATTTGTTGAAGATTTTGCTGAAAAAATTGATGGAGCAAAAGTTTTGAGGGATGAATGATGATCCAACAGTTTTTCTGTCTCCCATAACTTAGGTGAGCTTCATCACAAAATGTCGCCATTCTGAGGGGCAAGAGATGGAATAACTAAGGATTTTTTAGCTTTATAATGAGTATTGAGCCCAGTTGGTGATGAGCTTGAGGCAAGGGTATACTGCACCATCAAGTGGGTCATCCCATGCTTAAGAGCTTATGACTGTAAGGCTGCTTTAAGTCTGATAAATAATGATATAAACCCCTTTAAAAATATGTTTTGAAATGTCTGATAATAGAGCTTGGCTGTGGTGAGTTCTTAGAATTAAGTTGAAAAGTGGTGATTATTTGTCTGTGCCGGAGGAATCATTTTGCTGCAGCAGAGCTTGGTTTTGCAGAGTGCTCAGGTAAAGGTTAAAGGTAGTGTTGGATTGTCTGGTTTGATTAAGCTATTCTTTGTCTAATGTTCTGAATTCTTGAAGGAAGGTGAATTAGTATTGCTCGGGACGCGCAATAGTTCAAGTTTGGGGGTATGATAACTGCCCAAAAGGTAGTTATTTAGGCCTCGATTGTATAGGGATTTGTGTATCCTTTATGCTTATTAGGGTTGGTTTTGGATAGATATTACATGATTTAACCCATTTGGAAGAATGGAAGCATTGGAAATTGTTTTGTGCAGATTATGCTGCTGAGCGACTGGAGGGAGCAAATTCTATGTTGCAGCAAAACTGGGAGCAGAAACTGCCACAACACAGCTCGTTAGCCAACTTCATGAACCGACTTCTGTTGAGTTATTTTCGGGATAAAGGAGCAACAAGAGCCCTACACGTGTCCAAGTTGACCTAATTCAAGTCTCTAGTCCTTCTATAAAAGGAAGTAGCCGTCAAAGTCAAATTCATTCAATGTTTTCCCTTGGAAGCCAAATAGTATAGGGAGATTGAAGATCATCAAGAACACCATCTTTCGCAAGCTGATTAGGGAGTTTACTTTCTTTATTAACTTGTGGTTATGGGCATGCATACTCAGATTGTAATTCGTATTCCTATGCCTATTATGAACTAAGTAGCTTAGGGTGTAGGTTAGGAATAATGTGATTACTGTGCTTCATCTCTAGTAATATATTGACTATCGCATTTTGGTTAATTGTTGTGCTTATTCTCATTTTACTCCCGCCTGGCCAGCCAGTGTGAATAGCTCTCTCTAGTTTCAGGGATGATTTAGAGAGTGTGTGGCAATTATCCACACTACGATCATTGTGTATTGGTGAACGCCAGTGACTGAGTTAGGGATAGACAGTTGCCTAGTGCTTGATCGGTCGTACTTCATTGGGTTTGAAACATATCCCAAAAGATCCGGAGTTCCGGGAGGAATCCGCTAATAATACTGCGAGAAATGCATGATCAATAATATTGCTGGAGCATATTTTAGAATAATCACTAAACCTAACCAGCGCCTGCCTTTAATCTGTCTATCTATTTGTTTACTTATTGTTCTGTCATTTATTTTGCTTCAGCATAATTCCGATAAAACCCAATCATTTTATTATTCTTGAAACCATTAAAAAGTTACACAAAAATAGGTAGAGTGGAAACTCATTCAGGGCTCGGATTGATAATATTACTTGCTGCAGACTGTGTATACTTGCACAGGAATTCTATAGTATTTTATACTATATTTTTACTCACTCTAGGAACCCAACAACGACACATGGTCCAAACTTTACTCAGTTTAAGTTTTTGTGAGCTTGAAACAAAAAGTTCATCCCAATGAGAGTTTTTCATCTAGTTTGGACGAGCTTGGTCCAAACTTTGCTCCGTTTGACTTTCTAGAGAGTTTGGAACTCAAAGTTCATCCCAATGAGAGTTCTTTAGGTGGTTTGGACGACACATGGTCCAAACTATACTCCGTTTAAGATTTTGAGAGCTCGGAACCCAAAGTTCTTCCCAATGAGAGTTTTCAGCTAGTTTGAACGAACTTGGTCCAAACTTTGCTTCGTTTGAGTTTCGGAGACTTTGGAACTCAAAGTTCAACCAAATGAGAGATCTTTAGGTGGTTTAGACGACACATGGTCCAAACTTTACTTTGATTAAGTTTTTGGGAGCTCAGAACCAAAAGTTCGTCCCAATTAGAGTTTTTCATCTAGTTTGGACGAAGTTTGTCCAAACTTTGCTCTGTTTGAGTTTGAGAGAGCTTGGAACCCAAAGTTCTTTCCAATGAGAGTTCTTTAAGTGGTTTAGACGACACATGGTCCAAACGTTACTCCGTTTAAGTTTTTGGGAGCTCGAAACCAAAAGTTCGCCGCAATGAGATTTTTCATCTAGTTTGGACGAACTTGGTCAAAACTTTGCTCCGTTTCAGTTTCAGAGAGTTTGGAACTCAAAGTTCGGCCCAATGAGAGTTCTTTAGGTGGTTTGGACGACACATGGTCCAAAGTTTACTCTGTTTAAGTTTTTGAGAGCTCGGAACCCAAACTTCTTCCCAATGAGTGTTTTTCATCTAGTTTGGACGAACTTGGTCAAAACTTTATCTCCGTTTGAGTTTCAGAGAGTTTGGAACTCAAAGTTCGTCCCAATGAGAGGTCTTTAGGTGGTTTGGGTGACAGATGGTCCAAACGTTACTCCGTTTAAGTTTTGAGAGCTCGAAACCCAAAGTTATTCCCAATGAGAGTTTTTCATCTAGTTTGGACAAACTTGGTCAAAACTTTTGCTCCGTTTGACTATCTAGGGAGTTTGGAACTCAAAGTTCATCCCAACGAGAGTTCTTTATGTGGTTTGGACGACACATGGTCCAAAGTTTACTCTGTTTAAGTTTTTGAGCGCTTGAAACCAAAAGTTCCTCCCAATTACAGTTTTTTATCTAGTTTGGACGAGCTTGGTCCAAACTTTGCTCCGTTTGAGTTTCAGAGAGTTTGGAACTCAATGTTCGACCGATTGATAATTCTTTTGGTTATTTGGACGACACATGGTCCAAACGTTACTCCGTTTAAGTTTTTGAGAGCTCGAAACCCAAAGTTCGTCCCAATGAATGTTTTTCATCTAGTTTGGACGAACTTGCCACAAACTTTGCTCCGTTTGAATTTCGGAGAGTTTTGAACTCCAAGTTCACCCCAACGAGAGTTCTTTTGGTGGTTTGGACGACAAATGGTCCAACCATTACTCCGATTAAGTTTTTGAGAGCTCGGAACCCAAAGTTCGCCCCAATGAGAGTTTTTCATCTAGGTTGGACGAAGTTGGTCTAAACTTTGCTCCTTTTGACTTTCTAGAGAGTTTTGGAACTCAAAGTTCATCTCATTGAGAGTTCTTTAGGTGGTTTGGGCGACACATGGTCCAAACTTTACTCCGCTTAAGTTTTTGAGAGCTCGAACCCAAAGTTCTTCCCAATGAAAGTTTTTCATCTAGTTTGGACGAACTTGGTACAAACTTTGCTCCGAAGTGCTATGTTAATGTATGAAAATGTGAATGCTTTTTTTAATTTTCTATGGTAATTAATTTAAAAGTTAGATTAATTGAAGAAAATTAATTTGCATTGAGCATGAAATTACTTTAGTTAAAAAATATAAGAGTTATATTTATATTAGTAATTTACATGCTTAATTTTCATGAGCTATTAATATAAATTGTTATGTTAATGTATGAAAATGGTAATGCTTAATTTTAATTTTCTTGTATAATTTATTTAAGAGTTAGGTTAATTAAAAGGAAATTAAATTGCATTGAGCATGACATTACCTTAGATTAATATAAATGTTATATTTTTGGTATGTCATGTATGCTAATGTATGGTTTTAGAAATTAATTAGAATTTGATTGTTAATTTATTCACCATAGTAGCATGTTATAGGGTTAATTCATTAAAATTTATAATAGTTATAAAATTAATGAATAGAAACCGTTAACCTATAACAATGAATTGCATGCAAACATAGGATCTTAGGATAAATGAATTAATTTTAAAATGTTTAAAATTAATTAGATCTAAGATCGCATTTCTAATAGGATTAGAATTATTCTTACTTAGAATTAAAATTAGTTTTAATTGACTAAGTAGGAAAAACATTACTATGATTATAAGGGAACTCCACCGGTTATGTTCTGTCTAAGGCTGGGGGTATTTAAGCTGACGGTTTACGGAACACCTCCTACCTGGGAACTGACCTGGAATACCAGAGTTGAATAATCATAGCTAAATGTTAGCATGCAATGTCACTAGGTTTATTAAAAGAGTTTAATACACCTAGATGTTTAGAGTAAAGACCTTACATTACTGTGGTTATAAGGGAACTATCTCGGTAAAGTTTTGTCTAAAGCCGGGGGTACTTAAGATGACAGATTACGGAACACCTCCTACCTGGGAACTAGCCCGAACCTTGAGTTGAATTAACACTAGTAATGTTGACTTGCAATGTTGGGTTTATTAAAAGAAGTTTAATTCAGCTAAAACATTGTGGTTGAATCTTTTCCATAATCGTTATAATAGGATCAGACTTAGATAGATTGTCTTAGCCAAATTTTATCTAAGTTAAACAACCCTAAATTAACCTTAGGACATTTTCAGTGGGAGGAAAATTACAAAACGAGATTTAAATCAAGTTTTGCTTCTGCGTCCCTATATTCACAGAGTGAGGTTCATGCTCGACTTCAAGTCGCCTTAGCAGCGGCCTCCCTTCGAAAAGTGTTTGCATGAATCAATAACAAGATGAATGGGAAAAATGTCTAAAGTAAGAGAGTTTGGAACTCAAAGTTCATCCAAATTAGAGTTCTTTAGGTGGTTTGGACGACACATGGACCAAACTACACTCCGTTCATGTTTTTGAGAGCTCGGAACAAAAAGTTCTTCCCAATGAGAGTTTTTCATCTAGTTTGGACGATTTGGTCCAAACTTTGCTCCGTTTGAGTTTCGGAGAGTTTGGAACTCAAAGTTCGGCCCAATGAGAGTTCTTTAGGGTGGTGTAGACGACACATGGTTCAAACTTGACTTCGTTTAAGTTTTAGAGAGCTCGGAACCCAAAGTTCTTCCCAATGAGAGTTTTTTATCTAGTTTGGACGAACATGGTCCAAACTTTGCTCCATTTGAGTTTCGAAGAGTTTGGAACTCAAACATTGGCCCAATGAGAGTTCTTTAGGTTGTTTGGGCGACAAATGGTCCAAACTTCACTCCGTTTAAGTTTTTGAGAGCTCGGAACCCAAACTTCATCGCAATAAGAGTTCTTCATCTAGTTTGGACGAACTTGGTCCAAACTTTGCTCCGTTTGGGTTTCGGAGAGTTTGGAACTCAAAGTTCGGCTCAATGAGAGTTCTTTAGGTGGTTTGGACGAAACATGGTCCAAACTTTACTCCGTTTAAGTTTTTGAGAGCTCGGAACCCAAAGTTCTTCCCAACGAGAGTTTTTCATCTAGTTTGGACGAACTTGGTCCAAACTTTGCTCCATTTGAGTTTCGAAGAGTTTGGAACTCAAAGATTGGCCCAATGAGAGTTCTTTAGGTTGTTTGGGCGACAAATGGTCCAAACTTTACTCCGTTTAAGTTTTTGAGAGCTCGGAACCCAAACTTCATCGCAATAAGATTTTTCATCTAGTTTGGATGAACCTAATCCAAACTTTTCTCCGTTTGGGTTTCGGAGAGTTTGGAACTAAACGTTCGGCTCAATGAGAGTTCTTTAGGTGGTTTGGACGACAGATGGTCCAAACTTTACTCCGTTTAAGTTTTTGATAGCTCGGAACCCAAAGTTCTTCCCAACAAGAGTTTTTCATCTAGTCTGGACAAACTTGGTCCAAACTTTGCTCCTTTTGAGTTTCGGAGAGTTTTGAACTCAAAGTTCGCCCCAGTGAGAGTTTTTTAAGTGCTTTGGACGACACATGGTCCAAACTTTACTCCGTTTAAGTTTTTGAGAGCTTGGAACCCAAAGTTCTTCCCAATGAGAGTTTTTCATCTAGTTTGGACGAACTTGGTCCAAACTTTGATCTGTTTGAGTTTCATAGAGTTTAGAACTCAAAGTTTGGCCCAATGCGAGTTCTTTAGGTTGTTTGGACGACACATGGTCCATACATTACTCAGTCTAAGTGTTTGAGAGCTCGGAACCCGAAGTTCGTCGAAATGAGAGTTTTTCATCTAGTTTGGACGAACTTGGTCCAAACTTTGCCCCGTTTGAGTTTCGGAGAGTTTTGAACTCAAAGTTCAGCCTAATAAGAGTTCTTTAGGTGGTTTGGACGACACATGGTAATTTGTATCTCGGCCCAGAATTTATATTTTAATGCATCACTGTACATTATATTAATTTGTATCTTGTAGAATTAACTTAATTCCCAATATGAATTTGAACTATTAAAATTCTCTCGAGATATATTTGTTCCTAAGTACTCTTTACGAGCTAGTAGGGGGATCTAATGGACCTACAGATCAGAAGCTCCAGTGATATGAGGTTAATAGATTAAACTCATTAATCAGGTTAACCAATATTCATTAATTGTGGGTCATTCCACTAAAGACCGACAACTGAACTCTCCTCACTGTAGAACATTTTTGTGTCAATGGATGTAGACCTATGTCGGTAAGTCAATCCTTCACGAGTGTTCGTAATCACAGCTGGGTCAAATTACCATTTTACCACTATGTTACATCTGTCTCCTTAAGTACTAGAGCTCCTCTAATGAACAACTTGTTTATGGTCCAACCATTAAACAGAAAGTCCCTCTCGGGCCAGTGAGAGGGCAGGATCCCTTTGTTCAAGTCCCGGAGTCACCACTTAAGGGAACACTCATCTACTTCACATAGATGCAGGAAGGAGTGAATTCCTTTTTCTATTGTCATGTCCCCTGCCTCCCACTCGGTCTTGTCCCCAAAAAGGAAGGCATATTCAGTCGGCATATTGGCCACTCTCACCCATGCTAATCAAAGGACAATCCCTCATGAGAAGGAGTTCATGATACACTCAGGATTAAGACTGAGTTACCTAGGTCATCGTATTGAAACAGTAACCTAATTAGTTAACGGTGTTATAACTAATGGTTGACTATTTCGGGGTCCGGTCTTATGCAAACTCATTGCATAGGATACTGTTGGGTTCCTAGAGTCAGTAAAGCTATAGTATAAAATACTCTAGAATTCTTGTGCAAGTATACACAGTTTGCAGCAAGTAATATTATCAATCCGAGCCCTGAATGAGTTTCCACTCTACCTATTTTTGTGTAACTTTTTAATGGTTTCAAGAATAATAAAATGATTGGGTTTTATCGGAATTATGCTGAAGCAAAATAAATGACAAAACAACGAGTAAACAAATAGATAGACAGATTAAAGACAGTCGCTGGTTAGGTTTTAGTGATTGTTCTAAGATATGCTCTAGCAATTTTATTGATCATGCATTTCTCGCAGTATTATTAGTGGATTCCTCTCGGAACTCTGGATCTTTTGGGATATGTTTCAAACCCAATGAAGAGCAATCGATCAAGCACTAGGCAACTGGCTATCCCTAGCTCAGTCACTGGCGTTCACCAATACACAATGATCGTAGTGTGGATAATTGCCACACACTCTCTAAATCATCCCTAAAACTAGAGAGAGCTATCCATACCAGCTGGCCAGGCGGGCATAAAATGAGAATAAGCACAACAATTAACCAAAATGCGATAGTCAATATATTACTAGAGATGAAGCACAATAATCACATTATTCCTAACCAACACCTTAAGCTACTTAGTTCATAATAAGCCTAGGAATACGAATTACAATCTGAGTATGCATGTCCATAACCACAAGTTAATAAAGAAAATAAACTCCCTAATCAGCTTGCGGATGATGGTGTTCTTGAAGATCTTCAATCTCCCTATACTATTCGGCTTCCAAGGGAAAACATAGAATGAGTTTTACTTGGATGGCTACTTCCTTTTATCGAAAGAGAGGAGACTTGAATTAGGTCAACTTGGACACGTGTAGGGCTCTCCTTGCTTCTTTATCACGAAAATTACTCAACAGAAGTTGGTTCATGAAGTTGGCTAACGAGCTGTGATGTGGCAGTTTCTGCTCCCAATTTTGCTGCAGCATAGAATTTGCTCCCTCCAGTCGCTCAGCAGCATAATCTGCACAAAATAATTTCCAATGCTTCCATTCTTCCAAATGGGTTAAAACATGTAATATCTATCCAAAACCAACCCTAATAAGCACAAAGGACACACAAATCCCTATATAATTGAGGCCTAAATTACCTTTTGGGCAGTTATCATACCCCCAAACTTAAACTATTGCGTGTCCCGAGCAATACTAACTCACCTTCATTCAAGAATTCAGAACATTAGACAAATAATAGCTTAATCAAACCAAACAGTCCAACACTACCTTTAACCTTTACCTGAGCACTTTGCAAAACCAAGCTCTGCTGCAACAAAATGATTCCTTCAACATGGACAAATAATCACCACTTTTCAACTTATTTCTAAGAACTCGCCACAGCTTAGCTCTATTATCAGACATTTCAAAACATATTTTTAAAGGGGTTTATATCACTATTTATCAGACTCAAAACAGCCTTACAGTCATAAGCTCTTAAGCACGGGATGACCCACTTTATGGTGCAGTATACCCTTGCCTCAAGCTTATCACCAACTAGGCTCAATACTCATTATAAAGCTCAAAAATCCTTAGTTATTCTATCTCTTGCCCCTCAGAATGGCGACATTTTATGATGAAGCTCACCTAAGTTCTAGGAGACAAAAAAAAATTGTTGGATCATCATTCATCCCTCAAAACTTCTGCTCCGTCAATTTTTCAACAAAAATCTTCAACAAATAATTTTTTTTTCCGCAAATAATAACTTTTCTCATCATTTTTTCACATTTCCTAGGTCATCTTTTGACGCGAAGACAAACTGTGGGTATCACAAATGTCCCTGGTTACTCAATAACCGAACAAATTTTAATTTGAAGGAGAGGAATGCTCGAGCAAAATAATTGGAGTAGCAGAAAGTCCCCAGACTTGAATTATTTATTGTCCCCAATGAATCATTAATTAAGCAATTATACCCCCAAACTTAATTTTTTCTATCTGAATTTTTAAACTAAACATGGGACTCAGATTAAGCTTAAAGTGGATCGTATAGGTCAATACTACCTTGAAAATCTTCTTTGTCGCAGCAACAGTCCAGGCTAGAAGAAATGCTCAAGCAAAAGGTTTCTGGAGATCAGAATACCTTGATCTAATTAAGCGTAATCAGTCCAAGCTTCAAAAATTCAGAGGAAAATTAATTAAGTTAGAGTTGCTTAGTGCTCATGGAATGGAACATCAAGAAAATTCATTAAAAACAGAGAAAAATATACATCAGCATATATTTTTGTCGCCTAGAAACAGAAAATAAAAACTGGGGTTCTCTTCTTTTTAGCTTTCTTTTTCGGAGCATCAGGTGTATTAGGTTCAACTTCCTCTACATCTCTTTCCTTGCGGCTTCTCGTTGTCTCTATCATAGACTTGAAGAAATTTTTTTCACTCGAAGAATGGAAAGAAACATAAGGAAAAACGAATGGAAGAAGAAACAAACCTAAGTGGTGTTTAAATGGGGCTTCAGAAAATAAAATAATCAGTGACAAATCATCCCCCATTAATATCTTTTACCGTTTAACCCTGCAAGTAATTAATCAAATTAAATTTTCAAAACGGTAAGATTTTACCATAATGATGTGCTGTCCACCGGCTCTACTGTTCGATTTCCCTATGTAATACATGGAAGCACCTGATCTTCATGCAATATTACCTGCTCACCGAAAATTTAAATCCCAATGACAAAAATATTCTTAACCACATCCGTAATATTCTGATGATATATTCACTCTAACCAGAAGATTATAAAAACAAACTGGGTAACAAGATTTTCTTCTAGAAGAATCTTTTCACACGGAAAATTCAAATGCAAACCGCCAAAATCAAATCCTATCTTATTATTAACCTCAGTCGAATATGTAATTCTTATCTTATCTTTTCACACTGAAATATTATTAAATCTAATCCTAAACATAAATTCAAATAACCGAAAATACAAACTAAATAAAATCTAACTAAATCTAATTAATTAAAAGATAATTCAAAGATAATCCAAATAAATAATCCTAAAATCAAATCAAATTCAAAACGAAATAGATAAAATCTAAATTAACAGTAATAAACAAATACTTATAAACAAGAATCTAATAAACCATGCAAAATCAAATCTAACCTAATCGAAATTAAAAACAAATCAGCGAAACATAAAATAAACACTGGGAGCTCAAAATTTTGCTCTGTGAAATGCTCCCGCAAAAATCCTGCTCTCTCAATCATCAACTAACCTTAGGGAAGGATATTTCGACTGAAACTCCTCACCTAAATAATGCTTCACACACTGTCCATTCACCTTGAACACTCTCCCATCTTTTTAATCCTGCAAAGTAATTGCTCCATTGGAGAAAACCTCAACCACAATAAATGGTCCTGACCATTTAGATTTTAATTTTCCAGGAAATAATTTTAATCTAGAGTTATAAAGTAAAACTTTTTGACCCTTGACAAACTCTTTAGATTTAATTTTCTTGTCATGCCACAACTTAGTCTTTTCCTTATAAATTTTCGCATTTTTATAAGAAAACTGACGAAATTCTTCTAACTCATTAAGCTGCAGCATTCTTATTGCTCCTCCACGACTCAGATCAAAATTTAACTTTTTCAAAGCCCAAAATGTTTTATGCTCAAGCTCTAATGGTAAATGGCAAGCTTTCCCATATACTAACCTATAGGGAGACATACCTAGACGAGTCTTATACGCTGTCCTATGAGCCCAAAGAGCCTCATCCAACCTAAAAGACCAATCCTTTCTAGACGAATGGACTACTTTCTCTAAAATCGATTTAATTTCCCTATTACTAATTTCAGCTTGACCATTTGCTTGTGGGTGATAAGGGGTAGCTATCCTATGCTTAATCCCATACTTAGCTAAAAGCTTAGTTAAGATATTATTAACAAAATGTGTACCATCATCACTCCCTAGAGCCCTAGGTGTCCCAAACCACGCAAAGCTGTGCGACTGAAGAAACCTTGCTACTGTCTTGGTATCACTCTGATGGCATGCAATGGCCTCCACCCACTTGGACACATAATCAACTGCCAATAAGATAAAAACATTGCCATTAGAAGGAGGAAATGGCCCCATAAAGTCAATACCCCATACATCGAATAATTCAACTTCTAAAATATAAGTAAGAGGCTTTTCATCTCTAGGCCCCAAATTTACTCTCCGTTGGCAAGCATCACATTGCTTGTAGAACCAATGGGCATCCTTGAATAACGTAGGCCAGAAAAATCCGCAATGCAAAATCCTCATAGCCGTCCTCTGACCGCTGAAATGACCTCCATACGGCGAAGAGTGACATTGCTCCAGGATTTCCTTTGCTTCAGCACCTGAAACACACCTACGAATAATACCATCAGAGCATTGCTTATACATAAATGGCTCATCCCAAAAGAAAAATTTTGCATCATGCTTAAACTTTTTCTTCTGCCTCCAATCCATGTCAATAGGGGTGACTCCCTTTACGAAAAAGTTTGCAGTATCAGCATACAAGGGTGAAGGATTTGAATCCTCTAGCAGAAGCGAATTAAATCGAGCGTGATTTAATTTCAATTATTCGAATACCGGTACGTTTGGCAAAATAAGAAACAATTTCTACACTAGATTAAGCATGCATTTACAGATCTAAAACAATTTTAGATGAAAGAAACTTACGTGATAGAAGGCGAAAAACAACACAATGCTCCTATCCACGTTCTTGATCTTCCAATCAACACCACCAATAGAGAGACTTGGATTGTGGGATCCAAAAACATCTTGGAAGGGAATCACAAGGAGAGGTAGAGAGAAAAACCCAGAGAATTCTCTCTCTGTGTTTTCGTTAATCTGAGAGAATGATCGATTAGTTGGGGAACTCCCTCTCCCCTGTATGATAAGTGGGGAGGGAGTTATTACCCTACTAGATCTCGATCGTTGGATCTAATCCAAACAATCTTGGTCGTCTATTAATTAAATAATAATAATAATCATTTAATTAATTAATTAATTATAATTAATTTAATTAAAACAATATTAATTAAATCAATTCTAACATAAGGTATTTAATTCAATTTGAATCATATTAAATTGAATTAAATTGGCCATTCAATTAATCTCATTAATTGAATCCACATTAATTAAATATCCAATATTTAATTACAATTGAATCATATTCAATTTTAATCTCTCTCATTTAACCTATAGTTTTAATGTGCATCATAATGTACATTAATATTAACTATAGAATTAATTTAATCAAATCACATTTAATTAAATTAAATTAATTAATTCTCCAATTAATTAATTCATTATTTAAATATCATATATTTAATTAATTTACTATTTGAATCATTATTCAAATAATTCTCTCATATACTATAGTTTTAATATGAATCTCATTCACATTGAATTTAACCTATAGTTTCAATATGAATCTAATTCATATTTAATATTTGAACTCCTTCAAATATTTAATTCTCTCGTTAATTAATTTTGAATCATATCCAAAATTAATATATAATATAAAGTTCAATTCACCAATTAAACTTATATTATAATGTATCTTTATACATTATTTTAATTGTATCAAATACAATAAAATTCCCTTAACGAATTTGAACACCCTTCAAATTCTATTCAAGACTATTTAACCTCAGAACCCTTTACGAGCTAGCAGGTGGACCTAATGGACCTACAGATCAGAAGCTCCAACGATACGAGACTAATTGGCCAAACTCATTAACCAAGTTAGTCAAGATTCGTTAACTTTGAGTCACTCCACTAAAGACCCACAACTGCACTCTTCTCACTGTAGAATATTTCTGTGTCCATGGATATTGACCAATAAAAGTAAGTCAATCCTTCATGAGTGTTCGTAGCGCCAGCTGGGTCAAATTACCGTTTTACCCCTGAGTTACCTCTGGATCCTTAAGTACCACTGATTCCTCTAATGAACAATCTGTTTATGATCCAATCAATAAACAGCAGTTCCTCTCGGGCCAGGAGAGGATGGGCGCCCTTGTTAAGGACCCGGAATCAGCCCTTAAGGGAACACACATCTGCTTACCCCAATAGGGGAAGGAGTGAATTCCATCTTGTACTGTTATGTTCCTAGCCCCCATTCGGTCTTGCCCCTGAAATGGTAGGATTATTGAGTCGGCGAACTTGCCACTCTCACCCATACAGATCTAAGGACAATCCCTCCTAAAAAGGAGTTCATAACAGACTCAGGATTGAGATTGAGTTACCTAGGTCATCCTATTGAAATAGAAACCTAAACTAGTCAACGGTGTTACATCTAGTGGTTACTATTTCGCGGTCCGGTCTTATGCAAACTCATTGGACAGGATACCCTCACTCGCATGTCTCCTACATGGATGCTTTGGATCATTGCATTTGTATCGAATACAAAGTGGGCCGTATCACATAGTGTTATCAGGATAAGGTACCCAGCCTTATCCCTATACTATAGACCATTTAAGTTGTTACTTGAACACTGATCCCCGTATGTCCCCACATACTAGTTCAAGTTTCATCTAAACAACCTAGGATCTTAGTTTATTGGATTTGAGTCAAATTGTGCAATTTTAGTAACAATAACTCTTTATTGTAGAAACCTCAATAGCAACGTATTGAGACAAGTGAACAATTTGTCATCATTCACTATCTACGAGTTTTAGGGCATAAAACCCAACAAAAGGGACATCCCTAACTACCTTTACTTCAACAGCAAAAAGCTGCTCATATGGAAAAGAATCGGAAATGGCAGATTGCTCCAGCAAAGATGATGACAGATCAAGACGAGATAAATGATCTGCAATGACATTTTCTGATCCCTTCTTGTCCTTTATCTCCAAGTCGAACTCCTGCAATAGTAAAATCCAACGAATTAGTCTAGGCTTTGCATCCTTCTTAGTCATTAAGTACTTTATTGCTGCATGATCCGTGAAAACCGTGACTTTGGATCCAACAAAATATGGCCGGAACTTTTCAAAAGCAAACACCACAGCTAAAAACTCCTTTTAAGTAGTTGTATAGTTGATTTGTGCCTCATTTAAAACCTTGCTTGCATAATATATAGGATGAATAAATTTTCCCTGCTTTTGCCCCAGCATCGCACCTACCGCAGCATCACTTACATCACACATTACCTCAAATGGCAAATTCCAATTAGGTGCGCAAAGAATGGGCACTAAGATTAAAGCAGTCTTTAAAGTCTCAAAAGCCTTCCTACAATCTGCATTAAAGTCAAAAACATGATCAGTGCACAATAAGTTACAAAGAGGTTTACTTATTTTGGAGAAATCCTTTATGAACCTCCTATAAAAACCAGCATGTCATAAAAAACTCTGAATCCCCTTCACTGAATTCGGCGGTTCTAGCCTTTCAATAACCTCAACTTTTGCTCTATCAACTTGTAGACCATTTTTAGAAATTTTATGACCTAACACTATGCCCTCCTTCACCATGAAGTGGCATTTCTCCCAATTAAGAACTAGATGGGTATCCTCACATCTTTTTAATACCTTTCCTAAATTTTCTAAGCAATTATGAAAAGACCCTCCAAACACTAAAAAATCATCCATAAATACCTCAACAGTGGACTCAATCATATCAGAAATAGGGATAGCCAGTTGCCTAGTGCTTGATCGGTCGTACTTCATTGGGTTTGAAACATATCCCAAAAGATCAAGAGTTCAGGGAGGAATCTGCTAATAATAATCTGCGAGAAATGCATGATCAATAATATTGCTAGAGCGTATCTTAGAACAATCACTAAAACCTAACCAGCGTCTGTCTTTAATCTGTCTATCTATTTGTTTACTCGTTGTTCTGTCATTTATTTATCTTCAGCATAATTCTTATAAAACCCAGCATTTTTATTATCTTCGAAACCATTAGGAAGTTACGCAAAATAGATAAAGTGGAAGCTCATTCAGACTTTGGATTGATAATATTACTTGCTGCAGACTGTGTATACTTGCACAAGAATTCTAGAGTATTTTATATCATATTTCTACTCACTCTACGAACCCAACAAGTTTTTGGCACCGTTGCCGGGGACGAATAATTTTTTATCTGATTTGTTTTGTGTATGTGTTTTAGTGGTTTGGTGCTAAAACTTTTTGATTGTTTCTTTTGTTTTTGCAGGTGTGATTTTGGTGCATGAGCGATCCGCCTGGGGTACGGTTTGAGCTTGATCCAGAAATTGAAAGGACATTCAGGTTAAGAAGGAGAGAGCAGCGCAGAAACCAAACAGAGAACGTGCCGCAACTTCCGCAGGTTTCTGAAGGTCCAGCAGCAGCAAACCCCCAGCAGAACCCGTTGCTGCAGCAAAACCCACTGTTTGAGCAAAATGAGCAGCGAAATAATCAGGCAGAGAATCCTATCTTGATAGCGAACGATAGGACCAGAGCCATTCGAGCATATGCTGTCCCGATGTTTAATGAGTTGAAATGAAACCGGTAATGTTTCAGATGTTGCAAACCGTGGGGCAATTCCATGGTTTGTCATCTGAAGATCCTCATTTACATCTTATGTCTTTTCTAGGAGTTAGTGATTCTTTTGTAATTCAAGGAGTTCCTAGAGATGCTCTCAGATTAACTTTGTTCCCGTATTCTCTTAGAGATGGAGCAAAGTCATGGTTAAAATATTTTTCTCCAGGATCAATTAGGACGTGGGATGAGTTAGCTGAAAAATTTGTGAGTAAATATTTCCCACCTAATAGAAATGCTAAATTAAGGAGTGAAATAGTAGGGTTTAGGCAACTTGGGGATGAGACTTTTAGTGAGGCTTGGGAAAGGTTTAAGGAGCTTTTGCGAAAGTGTCCCCACCTTGGTTTACCTCATTGTATTCAAATGGAAACATTTTACAATGGTTTAAATGGAGTAACCCAAGGTATGGTCGATGCTTCGGCTGGAGGGGCCCTTTTGGCAAAAAATGTTGATGAAGCTTATGAAATTTTAGAGAGAATATCTATTAATAGTTGTCAGTGGTCGGATGTTAGAGGCACAAATAAAAAGGTTAAGAGTGTGTTAGAGGTTGATGGTGTGTCCACCATTAGGATTGATCTTGCTATGATTGCTAATGCTCTTAAGAATGTGACAGTGATTAGTCATCAGCAGCCACCAGCTATGGAACCTACTGCAATGGTGAACCAAGTCACGAACGAAGCATGTGTCTATTGTGGTGAAGACCACAACTACGAGTTTTGCCCTAGCAATCCAGCTTCTGTGTTTTTTGTAGGTAATCAGAGGAACAACCCTTATTCTAACTTTTATAATCCAGGTTGGCGCAACGCCCCCAACTTCTCATGGGGAGGTCAGGGAAATAACGTACAAGCACAACAAAAGATGAACCAGCCGGGATTTGCTAAAGCGCAGGTAATGCCCCAGCAAAATAAGCAGGCTTTGCCCCAGCAAAATTCGGGAAACTCTCTCGGAGCGATGATGAAAGAATTTATGGCTCGCACAGATGTCACAATTCAAAGTAATCAAGCTTCGATGAGGGCACTGGAATTGCAAGTGGGTCAGCTAGCTAATGAGCTAAAGGCAAGACCTCAAGGGAAACTTCCCTCGGATACTGAACACGCTCGAAGGGAAGGTAAGGAGCAGGTAAAGGCAGTAACCCTTAGGAGTGGTAAGCCACTAGAAGAGTCTAGAAAGACCCAGGATTTTAATAATAATAGTGATAATAATGTTGTTGTCGAGAAAGAGTTGGAGTCTGGTCAGGGTTTTGGAGGCAGCAAAGAAAATGCTGGAGCATCTGGTTCTGTGTCAGATGTAGAACCACCATATGTGCTGCCCCAACCTTATGTACCACCTCTACCTATTCCACAAAGGCAAAAGCCTAAGAATCAGGATGGTCAATTTAAAAAGTTTTTAGAGATTCTTAAGCAGTTGCATATAAATATCCCTTTAGTAGAAGCTATTGAGCAAATGCCTAATTATGCTAAATTTCTTAAGGATATTTTGACTAAAAAGAAAAGGTTAGGTGAGTTTGAAACTGTATCTCTTACTGAGGAGTGTAGTGCTATTCTCAAGAATGGCCTACCCCTCAAGGCTAAGGATCCAGGGTCATTTACCATACCTGTGTCTATAGGTGGAAAGAAGTTAGATAGAGCACTATGTGATTTGGGTGCAAGCATTAACCTTATGCCTCTTTCGGTCTATCGGAAGTTAGGTATTGGTGAAGCTAGACCTACCACAGTTACACTCCAATTAGCTGATAGGTCTATCACATATCCAGAGGGTAAAATTGAGGATGTCTTAGTAAAAGTTGATAAGTTCATATTTCCTGTTGATTTTATTATTTTAGACTATGAGGCTGATAAAGATGTCCCGATTATTCTAGGTCGTCCATTTTTGGCTACTGGTAGGGCATTAATAGATGTTCAAAAAGGAGAATTAACAATGAGAGTCTGTAATGAGGAAGTAAAATTTAATGTGTTTAAAGCCATGAAATATCCAGACGAGATGAAGGATTGCTCCTTCATCAGGATTCTGGAGAGCACAGTTATTGAGACAGCAATACATGATTCGGCTGATAAGCATTCGGAAAAGCATGGAGAGGTTAGTGTAGAAGATTTGGAATTTTGTTCTTTAGATAGGAAAAAAGAAAAAGAGTTGTTTAGATGTGGGAATGTTTTTGAGTCCTTAGATTTAGATCAAATGAAGGCTCCCCCCAATTAAACCGTCCCTGATTGAGGCACCCACTTTAGATTTGAAACCCTTGCCGGATCATCTAAAGTATGTGTATCTCGGGGAAAGTGAGACGTTGCCCATTATTGTTGCATCAGATTTAATTCCGGAGCATGAGGAGGCCTTAATAAAATTGCTGCAGCAATACCGCAAAGCTATAGGTTGGACATTGGCTGCTATTCAAGGAATTAGCCCAACTTTTTGTATGCACAAAATCACTCTAGAGGAGGGATCCTTTAGGATTATTAAGTAACAAAGAAGGCTTAACCCTGCGATGAAAGAGATTGTTAAAAAGGAGGTGATTAAATGGTTGGATGCTAGGATCATCTATCCAATTGTCGATAGCAATTGGGTAAGCCCTGTCCAATGTGTTCCTAAGAAAGGAGGTGTCACTGTGGTGAGCAATAAAGATAATGAGTTGATCCCAACCAGGACAGTAACTGGCTTGAGGGTTTGCATGGATTACAGAAGGCTTAATAAAGCCACCCGAAAGGATCATTTCCCTCTACCATTTATCGACCAGATGTTGGATCGATTGGCTGGTCAGGCCTATTACTGTTTCTTGGATGGTTATTCTGGGTATAACCAGATTATTATTGCTCCTGAAGATCACGAAAAAACCACTTTCACCTGTCCTTATGGGACATTCGCTTTTAGGAGAATGCCTTTCGGCCTCTGCAATGCTCAAACAACATTTCAGCGGTGTATATTAGCAATTTTTTGCTGATATGATTGAGTCCACTGTTGTGGTATTTATGGATGATTTTTCAGTTTTTGGAGGGTCTTTTCAAAATTTCATAGAAAATTCAAGAAAGGTATTAAAAAGATGTGAGGATACCCATCTTGTTCTCAATTGGGTGAAATGCCACTTCATGGTGAAGGAGGGCATAGTGTTAGGACATAAAATTTCTAAAATTAGTCTACAAGTTGATAGAACAAAAGTTGAGGTTATTGAAAGACTAGAGCCACCGAATTCAGTGAAGGGGATTCATAGTTTTTTAGGACATGCTGGTTTTTATAGGAGGTTCATAAAGGATTTTTCCAAAATCAGTAAACCTCTTTGTAACTTATTGTGCACTGATCATGTTTTTGACTTTGATACAGATTGTAGGAAGGCTTTTGAGACTTTGAAGGCTGCTTTAATCTCAGCACCCATTCTTTGCGCACCTAATTGGAATTTACAATTTGAGGTAATGTGTGATGCGAGTGATGCTGCGGTAGGTGCGATGTTGGGGCAAAAGCAGGGCAAATTTATCCATCCTATATATTATGCAAGCAAGGTTTTAAATGAAGACCAAGTCAACTATACAACTACTGAAAAAGAGTTGTTAGCTATGGTGTTCGCTTTTGAGAAGTTCCGGCCATATTTGGTTGGATCCAAAGTCACGATTTTCACGGATCATGCAGCAATAATGTATTTAATGACTAAGAAGGATGCAAAGCCTAGACTAATTCGTTGGATTTTACTATTGCAGGAGTTCGACTTGGAAATAAAGGACAAGAAAGGTTTAGAGAATGTCATTGCAGATCATTTATCTCGTCTTGATCCGTCATCATCTTTGCTGGAGCAGTCTGCCATTTCCGATTCTTTTCCAGATGAACAACTCTTTGCTGTTGAAGTAAAGGTAGTTAGGGATGTCCCTTGGTATGCTGATATTGCAAACTTTTGGTAAAGGGAGTCACCCCTATTGACATGGATTGGAGGCAGAAGAAAAAGTTTAAGCATGATGCAAAACTTTTCTTTTGGGATGAGCCATTTATGTATAAGCAATGCTCTGACGGTATTATTCGAAGATGTGTTTCCGGTGCTGAAGCAAAGGAAATCCTGGAGCAATGTCACTTTTCGCCGTATGGAGGTCATTTCAGCGGTCAGAGGACAGCTATGAGAATTTTGCATTGCGGATTTTTCTGGCCTACGTTATTCAAGGATGCCCATTGGTTCTACAAGCGATGTGATGCTTGCCAAAGGAGAGGAAATTTTGGGGCCTAGAGATGAAATGCCCCTTACTTATATTTTAGAAGTTGAATTATTCGATGTACGGGGTATTGATTTTATGGGGCCATTTCCCCCTTCTAATGGCAATGTTTTTATCTTATTGGCAGTTGATTATGTGTCCAAATGGGTGGAGGCCATTGCATGCCATCAGAGTGATGCCAAGACAGTTCCAAGGTTTCTTCAATCGCACATCTTTGCGCGGTTTGGGGCACCTAGGGCTTTAGTGAGTGATGAGGGTACACATTTTGTTAATAATATCTTAACTAAGCTTTTAGCTATGTATGGGACTAAGCATAGGATAGCTACCCCTTATCACCCACAGGCAAATGGTCAAGCTGAAATCAGTAATAGGGAAATTAAATCGATCTTAGAGAAAGTGGTCCATCCATCTAGAAAGGATTGGTCCTTTAGGTTGGATGAGGCTCTTTGGGCTTATAGGACAGCTTATAAGACTCCTATAGGTATGTCTCCCTATAGGTTAGTATATGGGAAAGCTTGCCATTTACCATTAGAGCTTGAGCATAAAACATTTTGGGCTTTGAAAAAGTTAAATTTTGATCTGAGTCGTGCAGGAGCAATAAGAATGCTGCAGCTTAATGAGTTAGAAGAATTTCGTCAATTCTCTTACGAAAATGCGAAAATGTATAAGGAAAAGACTAAGCTGTGGCATGATAAGAAAATAAAGTCCAAAGAATTTGTCAAGGGTCAAAAAGTTTTGCTTTATAACTCTAGATTAAAATTATTTCCTGGAAAATTAAAATCTAAATGGTCAGGACCGTTTATTGTGATTGAAGTTTTTTCCAATGGAGCAATTACTTTGCAGGATGAGAAAGATGGGAGAGTGTTCAAAGTGAATGGACAACATGTGAAGCATTATTGGGGTGAGGAATTTCAGTCGAAATATCCTTCCCTAAGGCTGGTTGATGATTGAGAGAGCAGGACTTTTGCGGGAGCATTTCACAGAACAAAATTTTGAGCTCCCAGACTTTGTATTGATTTTGTTTTTCGCTGATTTGATTTTAATTTCGGTTGGGTTAGATTTGATTTTGCATGATTTATTAGATTTTATCTTAAAAAAAATAAATAAAATATTTTATGGTATTTTTGGTATTTTAGATTTTATCTATTTTAAAATTTAGTTTGATTTTATTTTCGGATTATTTATTTAGAGTATCTTTATATTATCTTTTTATTAGTTTAATTTTATTAGATTTTACTTTCAGTTATTTGAATTCAGTTTACTTTGAATTAATAAAGATTTTCCATAGTTTATTCGGCTTCTTTTGAGAATAAAAGATTAAGATTAATTTGATCGGTTAAGTTCAATTTGAATTTAAAAGATTTGATTTTCCTATTTTGAGATTTAAATTTTGTATCTAAGATTCAACAGGTTCATAAGATTGTTGCAGTAAAGATAATGCTGGAGCAAATTGTCCGCACGAATAGGAAGGATTTTAATGTGAGTAATTATTTTTACCGTTGGGATTTTTGAATTTCTATGGCAGGTGAATTGCAGGGATGCTGCCACATGTCGTGTAGGGACAATTCAACGGTTTAGCCGTTGACAGCATGCCATTATTTCCCATAAGATGATTGGAGTTCCACAATTTTACCGTTAGGGATTTGAATTGCAACTTAATTGTGAACGGTAAAACCATTTATTACGGAGAAAATCCTTTCGGTTAGGATTTCAAATTGCTGGAGCCTTATTTATTTGCAGACATTGGTAAGTTTTCTTTCTACTTCACCTTCTTGTTTCAATCTTGCCATCTACATTCTTTCTTTCTCCTTTACATTCTCTGCAAAACCCTTTGAGATATCTATGGCCAAAACAAGAGCTAGGAAAGAGAGAGAGAGTGAAGAGGAGGAGGTGTCGGTCACGCCGGAAGTGCAAAAAGGAAAAACCAAGAAGAAAAGAACGCCGGAGGAAAAGGAAGCAAAGAAAAGGAAAAGGCAGCAAAGGGCTGTAGAACAGGAGGAAGTTGAGGAGGTGGCAGACGTTGTTGCCACTACTGCGGAAGAAGAAATTATTCAAAAACCTGAAGTACAAAACCCAGATACGGTTCAAGAAAAGATTGCTGAGAAAAGTCAAGAAACAGAGGTTGAAGAGCAGGCTGAAGGTGAGCCTAGCAAGGAGAAAAAACCAGAGTTGGCGCAGGAGGCTCATGTTGAAGTCATTATACCTGAACCGCCCAGACGCCGCCGCATCAAGAGGAAGGCGGGTCGCGTGAGGGTGATTCAGAACACTCCATCACCTCTGACATCGGACTCTGAGGAAGAAAAAAAGGGAAGCTGAGAATAAGGAAAAAGAAGAAGAGGCAAGAAAGGCAGAAGAAGAGCGTTTGCGCAAACAGAGAGAAAGCAAGGGCAAAGGAATTGTCGAAGCATCCGGAGAAATTGAGGAGCCGAGGGCACCATTCATTCGCTACGTCAACGATCTTGTTCGAGCAAAATACCAGGAGGTGCTGAAACGAGACTTCTTGTTCGAACAAGGATTGGGCAGTGATTTTCCCAGGTTCTTGGAGTCTGGAATAGTGAACCTCGGATGGAGGCAATTTTGTGCGAAACCAAAACCTGTCAATTCCAAAATTGTTCGAGAATTTTACGCCAACCTTGACGTTAAGAATGATTTTGAGGTTATCGTTCGAGGAGTGCCTGTACAGTGGAGTCCTGAGGCCATTAATGAATTGTTCGATCTCCAGGATTTTTCGCACGCAGTTTTCAATGAAATGGTGGTTGCCCCATCTAGTGATCAACTGAGTGCGGCTGTTCGGGAGGTAGGCATTGAGGGGGCTCAATGGAGGGTGTCGCAGACGCGGAAGCATACGTTTCAAGCTTCTTATTTGAAGAGTGAAGCCAACACTTGGATGGGTTTCATTAGACTCTGCTTACTGCCGACAACGCACGACTCCACAGTATCTCGGGACAGGGTATTGCTTGCCTTTGCCATTCTTCACTCGATCAGTATTGATGTAGGAAAAATTATTTCTTATGAGATTGTTGATTGTTGGAAAAAGAAGGTGGGGAAGCTGTTCTTTCCAAACACTATCACAATGTTATGCAGCAGGGCAGGAGTGCCCACGGTTCCAGAAGATATGATCACGACTGATAAAGGAATCATCGACACACCTAATCTGGCGCGGCTTCAGCGTACGCAAGAGGCTCGCCAGGGAGGGCTGGTGTATGGCGTTAATCAAATCCTAGAGCAACTGACAGTGTTGACCAGTAGGTTAGAATTTGCTGAAAGGCAAGCTCTGACGTACTGGACTTATGCTAAAAGGAGAGATGATGCGCTCAGGGGGGCCTTGCAAACCAATTTCTCAAGACCATATCAGGCCTTTCCAGTGTTTCCCGATGATTTATTTAATCTTTGGATACCACCCCCACCTGTTGAACGAGAAGAGGATGTTAATGAGGAGCAGGGTCAGGAAGACTGATTGATGAATTGACCTAGATCGAGCACTACTTTTGTTTTTTAATTTTTGTTTGCTCGCGCATACTGACCCCGCCGGATGATTTGTCTGCTTATTTTCTTTTTAATTTTTATGCTTACAAAAATAAATCTCTGCTATGTAATTTTTTCTTGATTTTAATGAAATTTCTGAATGTTTCTATTATGTATGCACTGAGCAACTCTAACTTAACTAATTTTCCTGTGAATTTTTGAAGCTTGGACTGATTACGCTTAATTAGATTAAGGTATTTTGATCTCCAGACACCTTTTGCTTGAGCATTTCTTCTAGCCTGGACTGTTGCTGCGGCAAAGAAGATTTTCAAGGTAGTATTGCCTTATACGATCAACTTTAAGCTTAATCTGAGTCCCATGCTTAGTTTAAAAATTCAGATAGAAAAATTTAAGTTTGGGTGTACAATTGCTTATTTAATGATTCATTGGGGACAATGAATAATTCAAGTTTGGGGCACTTTTTGCTACTCCAATTATTTTGCTCGAGCATTTCTCTCCAAATTAAAATTTGTTAGGTTATTGAGTAACCGGGGACATTTGTGATAGCCACAGTTTGTCTTCGCGTCAAAAGATGACCTAGGAAATGTGGAAAAATGAGAAATATGAGAAAAAAATTATTATTATTATTTGCGGAAAAAATTATTTGTTGAAGATTTTGCTGAAAATATTGACAGAGCAAAAGTTTTGAGGGATGAATGATGATCCAACAATTTTTCTGTCTCCCATAACTTAGGTGAGCTTCATCATAAAATGTCGCCATTCTGAGGGGCAAGAGATAGAATAACTAAGGATTTTTTAGCTTTACAATGGGTATTGAGCCTAGTTGGTGATGAGCTTGAGGTAAGGGTATACTGCACCATAAAGTGGGTCATCCCATGCTTAAGAGCTTATGACTGTAAGGCTGCTCTAAGTCTCACAAATAAGAAAATAAACCCATGTAAAAATATGTGTTGAAATGTCTGATAATAGAGCTAGGTTGTGGTGAGTCCTTAGAATTAAGTTGAAAAGTGGTGATTATTTGTCCGTGCCGGAGGAATCATTTTGCTGCAGCAGAGCTTGGTTTTGCAGAGTGCTCAGGTAAAGGTTAAAGGTAGTGTTGGACTGTCTGGTTTGATTAAGCTAATTCTTTGTCTAATGTTTTGAAATCCTTGAAGTAAGGTTGGTTAGTATTGCTCGGGACGAGCAATAGTTCAAGTTTGGGGGTATGATAACTGCCCAAAAGGTAGTTATTTAGGCCTCATTTATATAAGGATTTGTGTGTCTTTAATGCTTAATAGGGTTGGTTTTAAAGAGGCATTCCATGTTTTTCCCTTGGAAGCCGAATAGTGTAGAGATTGAAGATCACCAAGAACACCATCTTCCGCAAGCTGATTAAGGAGTTTACTTTCTTTATTAACTTGTGGTTATGGACATGCATACTCAGATTGTAATTCGTATTCCTATGCCTATTATGAACTAAGTAGCTTAGGGTGTTGGTTAGGAATAATGTGATTATTGACTATCGCATTTTGGTTAATTGTTGTGCTTATTCTCATATTATGCCCGTCTGGCCAGCCGGTATGGATAGCTCTCTCTAGTTTCAGGGATGATTTGGAGAGTGTGTGGCAATTATTCACATTACGATCATTGTGTATTGGTGAACGTCAGTGACTGAGCTAGGGATAGCCAGTTGCCTAGTGCTTGATCGGTCGTACTTCATTGGGTTTGAAACATATCTCAAAAGATCCGGAGTTCCGGGAGGAATCTGCTAATAATACTGCGAGAAATGCATGATCAATAATATTGCTAGAGCATATCTTAGAACAATCACTAAAACCTAACCAGCGCCTGTCTGTAATCTGTCTATCTATTTGTTTACTCGTTGTTCTGTCATTTATTTTGCTTAAGCATAATTCTTATAAAACCCAACATTTTTATTATCTTCGAAACCATTAGGAAGTTACGCAAAATAGATAAAGTGGAAGCTCATTCAGACCTTGGATTGATAATATTACTTGCTGCATACTGTGTATACTTGCACAGGAATTCTAGAGTATTTTATATCATATTTCTAATCACTCTAGGAACCCAATAGCAGGGTTAAGCCTTCTTTGTTGCTCAATACTCCTAAAGGATCCCTCTTCTAGAGTGATTTTGTGCATACAAAAAGATGGGCTAATTCCCTGAATATCAGCCAATGTCCAACCTATAGCTTTGCAGAATGCTTATCAGCCGAATCCTGTATTGCTGTCTCAATAACTGTGCTCTCCAGAATCCTAATGAAGGAGTAATCCTCCATTTTGTCTGGATACTTCATGGCTTTAAACACGTTAAGTTTCACTTCCTCATTACTGACTCTCATTGTTAATTCCCCTTTTTGAACATCTATTAATGCCCTACCAATAGCCAAAAATGGACGACCTAGAATAATTGGGACATCTTTATCAGCCTCATAGTCTAAAATAATAAAATCAACAGGAAATATGAACTTATCAACTTTTACTAAGACGTCTTCAATTTTACCCTCTGGATATGTGATAGACCTATCAGCTAATTGGAGTGTTACTGTGGTAGGCCTAGCTTCACCAATACCTAACTTCCGATAGACCGAAGAGGCATAATGTTAATGCTTGCGCTTAAGTCACAGAGTGCTCTACCTAATTCTTTTCACCTATAGACACGGGTATGGTAAATGATCCTGGATCCTTAGCCTTGGGGGGTAGCCCATTCTTAAGAATAACACTACACTCCTCAGTAAGAGATACAGTTTCAAATTCACCTAACCTCTATAGCTTCTACTAAAGGGATATTTATATGCAATTGCTTAAGAATCTCTAAAACGTTTTAAATTGACCATCCTGATTCTTAGGGTTTTGCCTTTGTGGAAAAGGTAGAGGTGGTACATAAGGTGGGGGCGGCACATATGGTGGTTCTACATCTGGCACAGAACCAGATGCTCCAGCATTTTCTTTGCTGCCTCCAGCACCCTGACCAGACTCCAACTCTTTCTCAACAACAATATTATTATCACTATTACTATTTAAATCCTGGGTCTTTCTAGACTCTTCTAGTGGCTTACCACTCCTAAGAGTTACTGCCTTTACCTGCTCCTTACCTTCCCTTCGAGGGTGTTTAGTATCCGAAGGAAGTTTCCCTGGAGGCCTTGCCTTCAGCTCATTAGCTAGCTGACCCACTTGCAATTACAGTGCCCTCATCGAAGCTTGATTACTTTAAATTGCAGCATCTGTGCGAGCCATAAATTCTTTCATCATCGCCTCGAGAGAATTTCCCGAATTTTGCTGGGGCAAAGCCTGCTTATTTTGCTGGGGCATTACCTGCGCTTTAGCAAATCCCGGCTGGTTCATTTTCTATTGCGCTTGTACGTTATTTCCCTGACCTCCCCATGAGAAGTTGGGGTGGTTGCGCCAACCTGGATTATAGAAGTTAGAATAAGGGTTATTCTTCTGATTACATACAAAAAACACAGAAGTTTGATTGTTGGGGCAAAACTCGTAGTTGTGGTCTTCACCACATTAGACACATGCTTCGTCCGTGACTTGGTTCACTACTGCAGTAGGCTCCATAACTCGTGGCTGCTAATGACTAATCACTGTCACACTCTTAAGAGCGTTAGCAATCATAACAAGATCAGCCCTAATGGTGGACACACCATCAACCTCTAACACACTCTTAACCTTTTTATTTGTGCCTCTAACATCCGACCACTGACAACTATTAATAGATATTCTCTCTAAAATTTCATAAGCTTCATCAAAAGTTTTTGCCAAAAGGGCCCCTCCAGCTGAGGCATCAACCATACCTTGGGTTACTCCATTTAAACCATTGTAAAATGTTTCCATTTTAATACAATGAGGTAAACCATGGTGGGGACACTTTCGCAAAAGGTCCTTAAACCTTTCCCAAGCCTCACTAAAAGTCTTATCCTCAAGTTGCCTAAACCCTACTATTTCACTCCTTAATTTAGCATTTCTATTAGGTGGGAAATATTTACTCAAAAATTTTTCAGCTAACTCATCCCACGTCCTAATTGACCCTGGAGAAAAAGAGTTTAACCATGACTTTGCTCCATCTCTAAGAGAATACAGGAACAAAGTTAATCTAAGAGCATCTCTAGGCACTCCTTGAATTACAAAAGAATCACTAACTCCTAGAAAAGACTTAAGATGTAAATGAGGGTCTTCAGATGACAAACCATGGAATTGCCCCACGGTTTGCAACATCTGAAACATTATCGGTTTCATTTCAAAATTCGCCGCTTGGATTTAGGGACGTGCAATCCCTGGATTCAACTCATTAAACATCGGGACAGCATATGCTCGAATGGTTGTGGTCCTATCGTTCGCTATCAAGATAGGATTCTCAGCCTGATTATTTTGCTGCTCATTTTGCTCAAACAGTGGGTGTTGCTGCAGCAACGGATTCTGCTGGGGGTTTGCTGCTGTTGGACCTTCAGGAACCTGCGGAAGTTGTGGCACGTTCTCCATCTTGTGTCTGCGCTGCTCCCTCCTTCTGGCCCTAAATGTCCTTTCAATTTCTGGATCAAGCTCAAACCGTACCCCAGGCGGATCACTCATGCACCATAATCACACCTGCAAAAACAAAAGAAACAATTAAAAAGTTCTAGCACCAAACCACTAAAACACAAAAATAAATCAGATAAAAACTTATCCAGTTCCCAAGCAACGGCGCCAAAAACTTGTTGGGTTCCTAGAGTGAGTAAAAATATAGTATAAAATACTCTAGAATTCTTATGCAAGTATACACAGTATGCAGCAAGTAATATTATCAATCCGAGCCCTGAATGAGTTTCCACTCTACCTATTTTTGTGCAACTTTTTAATGGTTTCAAGAATAATAAAATGATTGGGTTTTATTGGAATTATGTTGAAGCTAAATAAATGACAGCACAACGAGTAAACAAATAGATAGACAGATTAAAGACAGGCGCTGGTTAGGTTTTAGTGATTGTTCTAAGATATGCTCTAGCAATATTATTGATCAAGCATTTCTCGCAGTATTATTAGCGGATTCCTCCCGGAACTCCGGATCTTTTGGGATATGTTTCAAACCCAATGAAGAGCGACCGATCAAACACTAGGCAACTGGCTATCCATAGCTCAGTCACTGGCGTTCACCAATACACAATGATCGTAGTGTGGATAATTGCCACACACTCTCTAAATCATCCCTGAAACTAGAGAGAGCTATCCATACCAGCTGGCCAGGCGGGCATAAAATGATAATAAGCACAACAATTAACCAAAATGCGATAGCCAATATATTACTAGAGATGAAGCACAGTAATCACATTATTCCCAACCAACACCTTAAGCTACTTAGTTCATAATCGACATAGGAATACGATTTACAATTTGAGTATGAATGTCCATAACCACAAGTTAATAAAGAAAATAAACTTCCTAATCAGCTTGCGGATGATGGTGTTCTTGAAGATCTTCAATCTCCCTATACTATTCGGCTTCCAAGGGAAAACATGGAATGAGTTTGACTTGGACGGCTACTTCCTTTTATAGAAGGAGAGGAGACTTGAATTAGGTCAACTTGGACACGTGTAGGGCTCTCCTTGCTTCTTTATCACGAAAATTACTCAACAGAAGTTGGTTCATAAAGTTGGCTAACGAGCTGTGATGTGGCAGTTTCTGTTCCCAGTTTTGCTGCAGCACAGAATTTGCTCCCTCCAGTCGCTCAGCAGCCTAATCTGCACAAAATAATTTCCAATGCTTACATTCTTCCAAATAGGTTAAAACACGTGATATCTATCCAAAACCAACCCTAATAAGCATAAAGGACACACGAATCCCTATATAATTGAGGCCTAAATAACTACCTTTTGGGCCGTTATCAGATACCCCCACTTGCATGTCTACTACATGGACGTTTTGGATCAATACGTCTGTATCAAATACAAAGCGGGTCGTATCTCATAGTGTTACTAGGATAAGGTACCCAACCTTATCCTTGTACTATAGACCTTTTAGGTTGTTACTTGAACATCGATCCTCGTATGTCCCCACATACTAGTTCAAGTTACATACAAACAACCTTGTATCTTAGTTTATTGGATTTGGGTCAAATTGTGCAATATTTAACAATAACACTTTATTGAAACAAGTATACAATTTATTTACATTTACTATCTACGAGTTTTAGGGCATAAAACCCAACAGTTTGGACAACACATGGTTCAAACTTTACTCCGTTTAAGTTTTTGAGAGCTCGGAACCCAAGGTTTTTCCCAATGAGAGTTTTTCATCTAGTTTGGACGAACATGGTCCAAACTTTTTTCCGTTTCAGTTTCAGAGAATTTGGAACTCAAAGATTGGCCCAATGAGAGTTCTTTAGGTGGTTTGGAGGACACATGGTCAAACTTTAATTCGTGTAAGTGTTTGAGAGCTCGGAACCCAAACTTCATCCCAATGGGAGTTTTTCATCTAGTTTAGACGAACTTGGTCCAAACTTTTCTCCGTTTGAGTTTCGGGGAGTTTGGAACTCAAAGTTCGGCCCAATGAGAGTTCTTCATGTGGTTTGGACGACACATGGTCAAAACTTTACTCCGTTTAAGTTTTTGAGAGCTCGGAACCGAAACTTCGTCCTAATGAGAGTTTTTCATCTAGATTCGACGAACTTTGTCCAAACTTTTCTCCATTTGAGTTTCGAAGAGTTTGGAACTCAAAGTTTGGCCCAATGAGAGTTTTTTAGCTTGTTTGGACGACAAATGGTCCAAACTTTACTCTGTTTATGTTTTTGAGAGCTCGGAACCCAGACTTCATCGCAATGAGAGTTTTTCATCTAGTTTTGACGAACTTGGTCCAAACTTTGCTCCGTTTGAGTTTCGGAAAGTTTGGAACTCAAAGTTCGGCCTAATTAGAATTCTTTACGTGGTTTGGATGACACATGGTCCAAACATTACTCCGTTTAAGTTTTTGAGAGCTCGTAACCCAAAGTTCTTCGCAATGAGAGTTTTTCATCTAGTTTGGACGAACTTGGTCCAAACTTTGCTCCGTTTTAGTTTCGGAGAGTTTTGAACTCAAAGTTTAGCCCAATGAGAGTTCTTTAGGTGGTTTGGACGACACATGGTCCAAACTTTACTATGTGTAAGTGTTTGAGAGCTCGGAACCCAAAGTTCTTCCAAATGAGAATTTTTCATCTAGTTTGGATGAACATGGTCCAAACTCTTCTCCGTTTGAGTTTTGGAGAATTTGGAACTCAAAGTTTGGCCCAATGAGAGTTCTTTAGGTGGTTTCGACGACACATGGTTCAAACTTTACTTCGTGAAAGTGTTTGAGAGCTTGGAACCAAAACTTCGTCCCCATGTGAGTTTTTCATCTAGTTTGGACGAACTTGGTCCAAACTTTTCTCCGTTTGAGTTTCAGAGAGTTTGGAACTCAAAGTTCGGCCCAATGAGAGCTCTGTAGGTGGTTTTGACGACACATGGTCCAAACATTACTCCGGCTCAGTGCTTGAGAGCTCGAAACCCGAAGTTCGTCGCTATGAGAGTTTTTCATCTAGTTTGGACGAACTTGGTCCAAACTTTGCTCCGTTTGAGTTTCGGAGAGTTTGGAACTGAAAGTTCGGCCCAATGAAAGTGTTTGAGAGGTCGGAACCCGAACTTCGTCCCAATGAGAGTTTTTCATCTAGTTTGGATGAACTTGGTCCAAACTTTTCTTCGTTTGAGTTTCGGTGAGTTTGGAACACAAAGTTCGGCCCAATGAGAGTTCTTTAGGTGGTGTGGACGAACATGGTCCAAACTTTCCTCCGTTTGAGTTTCGGAGAATTTGGAACTCAAAGTTTGGACCAATGAGAGTTCTTTAGGTTGTTTCGACGACACATGGTCCAAACTTTACTATGTGTAAGTGTTTGAGAGCTCAGAACCCAAACTTCGTCCCAATGGGAGTTTTTCATCTAGTTTGGACGAACTTGGTCCAAACTTTTCTTCGTTTGAGTTTCCCCGAGTTTCGAACACAAATTCGGCTCAATGAGAGTTCTTTATGTGGTTTGGACGACACATGGTCCAAACTTTACTCCGTTTACGTTTTTTAGAGCTCGGAACCCAAACTTCGTCCCAATGTGAATTTTTCATCTAGTTTGGACGAACTTGGTCTAAACTTTGCTCCATTTGATTTTCGAAGAGTTTGGAACTCAAAGATTGGCCCAATGAGAGTTCTTTAGGTTTTTTGGACGAAAAATGGTCCACAGTTTACTCCGCTTAAGTTTTTGAGAGCTCGGAACCCAAACTTCATCGCAATGAGAGTTTTTCAGCTAGTTTGGATGAACTTGGTCCAAACTTTGCTCCGTTTGAGTTTCAGAGAGTTTGGAACTCAAAGTTCGGCCCAATGAGAGTTCTTTAGGTGGTTTGGACGACTCATGGTCCAAACTTTACTCCGTTTAAGTTTTTGAGAGCTCAAAACCCAAAATTTTTCCCAACGAGAGTTTTTCATCTAGTTTGGACAAACTTGGTCCAGACTTTGCTCCGTTTGAGTTTCGGAGAGTTTTGAACTCAAAGTGCGGCCCAATGAGAGTTCTTTAGGTGGTTTGGACGACACATGGTCCAAACTTTACTCCATTTAAGTTTTTGAGAGCTCGGAACCCAAAGTTCTTCCGAATGAGAGTTTTTCATCTATTTTGGAAGAACCTTGTCCAAACTTTGATCCGTTTGAGTTTCGGAGAGTTTGGAACTCAAAGTTTGGCCCAATGAGAGTTATTTAGGTGGTTTGGATGACACATGGTCCAAACTTTACTCCATGTGGGTGTTTGAGGGCTCGGAACCCAAACTTCCTCCCAATGAGAGTTTTTCATCTAGGTTTGGACGAACTTTGTCAAAACTTTTCTCCGTTTGAGTTTCATAGAGTTTGGAACTCCAAGTTCGGCCCAATGAGAGTTCTTTACGTGGTTTGGACGACACATGGTCCAAACATTACTCCATGCAAGTTTTAGAGAGCTCGGAACCCAAAGTTCGTCACAATGAGAGTTTTTCATCTAGCTTGGACGAAGTTCGCCTAAACTTTGCTACGTTTGACTTTTAAGAGAGTTTGGTAAAAAAACGTTCATCCCAATGAGACTTCTTTAAGTGGTTTGGACGACACATGATCCAAACCCACAGTTCTTTCCAATGAGAGTTTTTCATCTCGTTTCGACGAATTGATCCAAACTTTGTTCCGTTTGGAACTCATAGTCCGACCCAATGGGAGTTCTTTAGGTGGTTTGGACGACACATGGTTTAAACTTTACTCCGTTTAAGTTTTTTAGAGCTCGGAACCCAAACTTCGTCCCAATGAGAGTTTTTCATCTAGTTTGGACGAACTTGGTCTAAACTTTGCTCCATTTTAGTTTCGAAGAGTTTGGAACTCAAAGTTTGGCCCAATGAGAGTTATTTAGGTTGTTTGGACGACAAATGGTCCAAACTTTACTCCGTTTAAGTCTTTGAGAGCTCAGAACCGAAACTTCATCGCAATGAGAGTTTTTCATCTAGTTTTGACAAACTTGGTCCAAACTTTGCTCCGTTTGAGTTTCAGAGAGTTTGGAACTCAAAGTTCGACACAATGAGAGTTCTTTAGGTGGTTTGGACGACACATGGTCTAAACTTTACTCCGTTTAAGTTTTTGAGAGCTTGAAACCCAAAGTTCTTCCGAACGAGAGTTTTTCATCTAGGTTAGACGAACTTGGTCAAAAGTTTGCTCCATTTGAGTTTTGGAGAGTTTTCAACTCAAAGTTCTGCCCAATGAGAGTTCTTTAGGTGGTTTGGACGATACATGGTCCAAACATTACTCCATTTAAGTTTTTGAGAGCTCGGAACCCAATGTTCTTCCCAATAAGAGTTTTTCATCTTATTTGGACGAATTGGTCCAAACTTTGCTCCGTTTGAGTTTCGGAGAGTTCGGAACTAAAAGTTCGGCCCAATGAGATTTCTTTAGGTGGTGTGGACGACACATGGTTCAAACTTTACTCCGTTTAAGTTTTTGAGAGCTCGGAACCCAATGTTCTTCCCAATGAGAGTTTTCCTTCCAATTTGGACGAACATGGTCCAAACTTTGCTCCGGATCAAGAAAGTATCTACATGTCTCAACCAGAGGGGTTCATAGCTCAGGATCAAGAGAAAAAAGTTTGCAAGCTTAAACTATCCATTTACGGATTAAAACAAGCATTTAGATCCTGGAATATGAGATTTGATACTGCAATCAAATCTTATGGCTTTGAATAAAACGTTGATGAGCCTTGTGTTTACAAAAGGATCATCAACAACTCCGTAGCTTTCTTAGTATTGTATGTAGATGATATCCTACTCATCGAGAATGATGTAGGTTTTCTAACTGACATTAAACTATGGCTAGCAACTCAATTCCAAATTAAAGATTTGGGTGAGGCACAATTTTTATAGGGATCCAAATTGTTCGAAACCGAAAGAACAAAACGCGAGCCCTGTCTCAAGCGTCTTATATCGAAAAATTGTTGGTTAGATATAAAATGCAAAATTCCAAGAAAGGACTATTACCTTTCAGGCACAAAATTATTTGTCTAAGGAACAGTGTCCTCAGACACCTCAAGAAGTTGAGGACATGAGACGTTTTCCCTATGCCTCTGCAGTAGGTAGCCTAATGTATGCCATGTTGTGTACAAGGCCTGACATTTGTTATGCAGTAGGGATTGTCAGTAGATATCAATCAAATCCAAGATTTAATCACTGGCCAACCGTTAAAAGTATCCTCAAATATCTAAGGAGAACGAGGGACTATATGCTCGTGTATGGTTCGAAGGATTTGATCCTTACAGGATACACTGATTCTGACTTATAAACCGATAAAGATTCGAGGAAATCTACATCGGGGTCAGTATTCACTCTAAATGGAGGAGCAATAGTATGGCGCAACATCAAGCAAGGATGCATTGCAGACTCGACCATTGAGGCTGAATATGTAGCCGCTTGCGAAGCAGCAAAAGAGGCAGTATGGCTCAGGAAGTTCCTAACTGACTTTGAAGTCGTTCCAAATATGCATCTGCCTATCATCTTGTATTGTGATAACAGCGGCGCAGTTGCAAACTCAAAGGAACCTCGCAGTCATAAGAGAGGCAAGCACATCGAAAGAAAATACCATCTCATTAGGGAGATTGTGCACCGAGGAGACGTGATAGTCACGAAGATAGCGTTGGAGCACAACATTGCTGATCCATTCACGAAGGCTCTCACGGCTAAAGTGTTCGAGAGTCATCTAGACGGTCTAGGTCTACGAGATGTGTACTAGAAATAATCTAGGTCAAGTGGGAGAATTGTAACCGGTATGTCGATGCCTCAGTATACTAGGTATTTAGATGCCCTAGTTTATTGTATTTTTACTTTGTTATTAATACAAGTATTTATTCACCCACTGTTGTTATAGATTATAATACATCCCACTAAACTAAAGTTTTAGTTCAAGTGGGAGATTGTTGGGATTGTGGCCTAAAACTCGTAGATAGTGAATGTTAAATGAATTATACACACTTATTCGATAAAGGCGTTATCGAGATTAATTCAGTAAAGTTATTACTGAATAAAGTAAATTGCACATATACTAACCCAAATCCAATAAACTAAGATCCATGGCTATAGGATAAATACTTGAGCTTTATGTAGAGACATAAAAAATGAATCAAGCTTGAGTAATAGCCAAAACGGTCTATAGTATAGGGATAAGGTTGGGTACCTTATTCTGGAGACACTATGAGACGCGACCCACTTTATAGATTGTATAGGCGATGTGATCCTAAATCGTCCATGTAGAGACATGCGAGTGGGGGCGTCCTATGCAATGAGTTTGCATAAGACAAGGACCTAGAAATAAGTCGCTCTCGCTTTATAACACCGTTTACTGACGAGACTGACTATTTCATGTGATGACCTAGGTAACTCGATCTTAATCCTAAGCTAACTATGAACTCCTGTTTATTCGGGCTTATCCTTAGATCTGCATAGGTGAGAGTGGCTCAATATCGCCTACTCAATAAGCCTCCCATTTCAGGGATAGGCACGGGTAGATAGCTGGGGACATAGTCGTGCAAGAAGGATTTCACTCCTACCTGAATTAGGGATAATAGAGAGGTTGTTCCCTTAAGTGCTGACTCCGAGGCTTGAATAAAGGGATCCCGCCTTCTCATTGGCCCGAGAGAGATTCGATTTTATGGTTGGACCATAAACCAATTGTTCATTAGAGGATCAGTGGAACTAAAGGAACTAGAAGTACTATAGGGGTGAAACGACTTTTTGACCTAGCTATAGCTATGAACAACCTGTGAAGGATCGACTTACTAATCATGGTTAAAGCAAGTGGATGGAAATATATCTATAGTAAGGGGAGTGCAACTATCGGGCTATAGTGGAGTGTCCCGGTAGTTAACGAATGTTGGCTAGCTTGGATAATGAGATTAGTCGGTTAGCCTCGAATCGTTGGAGCCCATGATCTATAGGTCCATTAGGTCCCCATACTAGCTCATATCGGAACAAAGCCTAGAACAAAAAGATAGGAAGTTTTGAATCGTTCAAAATCGGGAAAATGGGTATTATCGTAAAAAGTGTTTTTGACACAATAATTTAATTATGAATTAAATTATAAAATTAGAGATGGAGTATTTAAAAGTGTTTTGAAGACCATATATATGTATTAAGAATCATATATAATTCATGGCACTAGGTGGTAAAGATTAATTGGATTAATCATGTAAAAATTTCATTGAATTGTACCAATTAATTGCCTAGAAATTAATTTCAATTTTGAATTGAAATAGGAATGAATTGAAAGCAGAAAATTGAGAATTTAGATTCAATTTTAAGTGGATTTAGTGGCATTCCCACTCTTGCATGTTGATGCATAGTGGAAAACAACACAACCATGCACTAGTTGCATGTGTTGTGAATTAAACACCTAGAATCCACTTTGAGTTGCAATTTCACCATGTGTCTAGTGTCATGAGGCTTCTCTTTGCATGGAAGATGTCTATATAAGGAGTATGAATCAGATTCAAAGGAGGTAGAGCTATTTTCCATATTGTTATGCTGCTGGATTTTGGTCTCAAACTCTCTCATCTCCATATATCTCTCTAGTGTTTGAACTTTCAAGCATTCCCTTCCCACTCCCTATCTCTATAGACTCCCACAAGTCGTTTTTGTCCCGGAGAATAGTAGGGAAGACACTAGAGGTGGTCCACACACCGTTCATGGTCAAAGGAATCAGAGAGAGTTGTTGAATCGGTCTCCAAAAGGTTGGTAAAATTCTGCTCTTTCCTTACGGTATTTGGACAACATGTTTTCATTTTCTAAAATTTATGTAGTTAAGTGCCTTCGATCCTAAATCGCTTCCGCATGTGTTATATGAGCACCTTCAATTGGTATCAGAGCATGATTAAGGCACCTAACATGCATTAATTTTAGCTTGGTGGGTAGCTTTTCATGTGATGAAACTGTGTAAAAACTAAAGAAAATTGGTTTTGGGATTGATTTTAATTTTCAGTCAATTCGTTGGAACTAATTGTAATTGCCTACCTGTTTATGGGCTTTAATGTGTTCATATGGAGTCTGTAAAATTTGAGAGTCAATAGAGTCCATTTAGGCCGTCAATTTTAAGAAATTCGGAGACTGCTCGCTGTTGGCCGAAAAATCCAGCATGCGGTTTTTTAGTTCCATCTCAGGTACGTTCATCATTTAACAGTGAAATGGTCCGGTTCAAGCAATCCAAAGGTGGTTCGGATCGGTTCGAATGGTCCGGAAGCGGTCCAAGCCCTATTTGAAATTATTATTGTAATAATTTTAGTTTTTATTTTTGCTGGATTAAAAATCCCAAAACCAATTCTCTTTAGTAAATTTAATTAATTATGCATTATTGAATGTATGTTTTAATTAAATAGTATTTTATGTGCATAATGTATGTCATCTATATTTAAACCTCCACCATAGGAAAGCATGTTCGTGCATTTGTTTAATTCGAATAAGTGTTATTTATTAATCCAAATGCATGAGGGGAATTTCATGTTTTATTAATATAAGAGTTGTATTAATTTAGGGAGATTCATGCTTGAATGGTTAATTAAAATTGATTAATTCTTATAATAGTTATAATTATTAAAAGATAAAATTAACCAAGCATGTAGCATGAAATTTCTTTAGTTTGTTTATAAGTGTTATATTAAAATTAGACTTGTTATGGACTGATTTTATAATTGTTATAAAAGAGATAGAAATCTAAAATCTATAACAAGATAAAGAGCATGCTCACTTAGGTTAATGAACCAACAAATCGATCAACTTGCATAGTTTAGGTCGATATCTTGTAAAACAACGGTTATAAGAGAACTCACCCGACAAAATGTTGTCTAAGGCTGGAGGTATTTAAGTTGACGGTTTACGGAACACCTCCTACCTGGGCATTGAGTCGGTTCTTGAGTTAAGTTAACTCGAGTTTTATAAGCATGCGTGAGCGGTGTGAGGTTTTAAAGTGTTATCACCTAGACATCGTAGTATAAAGGGTTATACAAACCTAGACATAGGTTATTTCTAAATGTTGCTTTTCTTATAACTTGAATGTTTGATTTTTATATGCTTTTAAACACCATTAGAAAGCATGTTATGGGATTTATTCATTAAAATTTATAAGAGTTATAAAAGTTGATGAATAGAAACCGTAAAACCTATAACAAAGAGTTGCATGCTAACCTAGGATCTAAGGATCTTGTCATTCTTTAAATGGTTTAAAATTAATTAGACCCAAGATCGACTTCTCAAATAGGATTAGAAATGTGTCTTACTTAGATTTTTTTAAATAGTTTTAAAATTCGAGTAAGTAGGACATTAGACCTTGGTTATAAGGGAACTCTCCCGACAAATGGTTCGGAACCTGAGTTGAATTAACCATAGCCTTACTAGCATGCAATGTCACTAGGTTATGAAAAGTGTTTAATCACCTAGACATTTAGTGTAAAGACCTTGTTTAATAAGGCATAGACTTAGATAGATTCATTTAGCCGGAATTTACCTAAGTAATAGACCCTAAAACCTTACGACACTTGAGTGGGAGGAAAAGTATAGAAACGAAATATTCATATTAAGTTTCTACTCTAACGTTCCCCTGAGTTCACATCATGAGATCCATGCTTGGCCTCGAGGCGCCCTGGGAGCGTCCCCATACGGATGGTGTTTGCATGGGTTTATATCAAGGTGAATGGGGAAAGTGTTCATAGTAAGTGGGAGAAGGAAACGTGTCAAACGTATCCTGCGGTCTCCATCATTAGGTTGCACCGTGAGATTCCTATGCGCTGCCTACGAATTGCATTGGGAGCGGTCACCCTATGGAGGGCTTGCGCATGGGATTCAGAACAACGCAAACTCCAGAAATGGATAGGGTTTCCTAGGGCCATTCCCAACATTAGCTCTTCCCTATAGTGGCATTGTTGGGGCCGCCCTTCGGGATCTGAAAATGATGGGTAACACTTACAAGATGGTCTTGACCAAATTAACATTAGCTAATAACTATTCCCAACATAAGCTCTTCCCTACAGTGGCATTGTTGGGGCCGCCCTTCGGGATCTTAAAATGATGGGTAACACTTAGAAGATGGTCTTAACCAAATTAACGTTAGCTAATAACTAGTGGAGTAAGAGTTATTCTAGGAATACTATTTGGCCGACATTGTCTTGATTCAGAGGAGGAGTAGCTGATTGCCCTACGGTAGCGGTTATTCTAAACCCCCTGAAGTTACGTTGCAAATAAATCAATTGTATATATGGGTCGATGATTGCTTTTGCTAAAATCTGATTTTATTATATGATTAATGGGTTTAGTGCATGTTTCTAATAGAGATTAATTTTTTTGTTTCAGCAATATGTCGAAAAACGAATGTTCTTTGTCACATGCAAAATTAAACGGTTTAGTACATACGACTAAGAATACTTACTTAAACGCTAACCACGTGACAAAGAATTTAGGTTTGGTTTTAATTGAGGAATATCCTCAAACTAACTGCATAGCAAAGAAAAACATAATCCACGACTCTAAATGCGATTTATTAGTCTTGGAAACGTGTTTACTGGAATACGACGATTCTGCCTGGATACTCGATTCAAGTGCCACTAGTCACGTATGTTCTTCATTTGAAGGAATGAGTTCCTGGCAACAACTAAAAGTTGGATAGATGACTCTTAAAGTTGGAATAGGAGAAGTCATCTCAGCTATTGCAGTGGGAGACATAAAATTATTCTTCACCAAGGAACGTTACATGATATTAGATAATGTGTACATAGTTCCGAAAATTAAAAGAAATTTGATTTCTTTATCTTGTTTATTGGAACAAGGTTACTCAATTTCTTTTTCTGTTAATGAAGCGTTCATAACTAAAAGAGGTATTAATGTTTGCTCTACAAACTTGAAGAATAAATTGTATGTTTTGAGACCAATTGAGTCTAAAGCTATTTTAAATCATGAGATGTTTAAAACCACTGAGACTCAACCTAAAAGGCGAAGAGTTTCTCAAGATACCTATCTCTGCCACTTGAGGTTAAGCCATATCAACCTCAATAGGATTGGGAGATTAGTCAAGAGTGGACTTCTAAACAAGTTAGAAGACGACTCGTTGCCTCCTTGTGAGTCATGCCTTGAGGGCAAGATGACAAAACGACCTTTTACCAGAAAAGGTTATCGTGCCAAAGAGCCCCTAGAACTCATTCATTCGGACCTCTGTGGACCAATGAACATTAGAGCTCGAGGAGGGTACGAATATTTCATCAGTTTCATTGATGATTATTCGAGGTATGGCTATCTCTACCTGGTGCATCATAAGTCTGAAGCTTTTGAAAAGTTTAAAGAGTACAATGTCGAGGTTGAGAACCTATTAGGTAAGACGATAAAAACACTTCGATCCGATCGAGGTGGAGAGTACATGGACTCAAGTTTTCAAGACTATTTGATAGAGCATGGAATTACGTCCCAACTCTCAGCCCCTGGTACACCTCAGCTAAACGGTGTATCGGAAAGGAGAAACAGAACCTTGTTTGACATGGTTCGTTCGATGATGAGTTATGCTCAGTTGCCTAACTCGTTTTGGGGTTATGCAGTAGAGACTGCAGTTTATATTTTGAACGTAGTTCCTTCAAAGAGTGTTTCTGAAACACCGCTTGAGCTCTGGAAAGGACGTCAAGCTAGTTTACGACATTTCAGAATTTGGGGATGCCCTGCATACGTGCTAGAAGCAAATCCAAAGAAATTAGAACCTCGTTCTAAATTTTGCCTATTTGTAGGCTATCCCAAAGAAACGAGAGGTGGATACTTCTTCGATCCAGAGGAAAATAAAGTACTTGTATCGACTAACGCTACATTCCTAGAAGAAGACCACCTTAGAGATCACAAGCCAAAAAGTAAAGTCGTTTTAAGTGAACTATCAAACGAAGGTACAGAAACATCAACAAGAGGTTTTGATGATGCTGGCACCTTGAGTCAATCGCGTCCTTCTCAAAAAATAAGAGAACCTCGACGTAGTGGGAGGGTTGTTAGACAACCTTATCGCTATTTGGGTTTAACTGAAACTCCAGTCGTCATACCTGATGACAGAATCGAGGATCCATTAACCTTCAAACAGGCAATTGATGACGTTGACAAGAATGAGTGGATTAAAGCCATGGACTTGGAAATGGAGTCCAGGCATTTTAATTTAGTATGGGATCTTGTAGATCAACCTGAAGGGGTTTGACCCATAGAGTGTAAATGGAACTACAAGAGAAAACGAGACGCTGCTGGAAAGGTACAGACCTTTAAGGCACGACTTGTGGCAAAGGGTTTTACCCAATGGGAGGGGATTGACAATGAAGAAACCTTCTCCCTTGTTGCCATGTTAAATTCGATCCGGATACTTTTGTCCATTGCCATGTTTTACGATTATGAAATATGGCAAATGGATGTCAAGACTGCCTTTCTGAACGGTAATCTTGAAGAAAGTATCTACATGTCTCAACCAGAGGGGTTCATAGCTCATGATCAAGAGAAAAAAGTTTGCAAGCTTAAACGATCCATTTACAGATTAAAACAAGCATCTTGATCCTGGAATATGAGATTTGATACTGCGATCAAATCTTATGGCTTTGAACAAAACGTTGATGAGCCTTGTGTTTACAAAAGGATCATCAACAACTTCGTAGCTTTCTTAGTACTGTATGTAGATGATATCCTACTCATCGGGAATGATGTAGGTTATCTAATTGACATTAAACTATGGCTAGCAACTCAATTCCAAATGAAAGATTTGGGTGAGGCACAGTTTGTTCTAGGGATCCAAATTGTTCGAAACCGAAAGAACAAAACACTAGCCCTTTCTCAAGCGTCTTATATCGACAAATTGTTGGTTAGATATAAAATGCAAAATTCCAAGAAAGGACTATTACCTTTCAGGCACGAAATTATTTTGTCTAAGGAACAGTGTCTTCAAACACCTCATGAAGTTGAGCACATGAGACGTTTTCCCTATGCCTCTGTAGTAGGTAGCCTAATGTATGCCATGTTGTGTACATGGCCTGACATTTGTTGTGCAATAGGGATTGTCAGTAGATATCAATCAAATCCAGGATTCGATCACTGGACAGCCGTTAAAAGTATCCTCAAATATCTAAGGAGAACGAGGGACTATATGCTCGTGTATGGTTCGAAGGATTTGATCCTTACAGGATACACTGATTCTGACTTTCAAACCGATAAATATTCGAGGAAATCTACATCGGGGTCAATATTGACTCTAAATCGAGGAGCAATAGTATGGTGCAGCATGAAGCAAGGATGCATTGCAGACTCGACCATTGAGGTCGAATATGTAGCCGCTTGCGAAGCAGCAAAAGAGGCAGTATGGCTCAGGAAGTTCCTAACTGACTTGGAAGTCGTTCCAAATATGCATCTGCTTATCATCTTGTATTGTGATAATAGCGGCGCAGTTGAAAACTCAAAGGAACCTCGCAGACATAAGAGAGGCAAGCACATCGAAAGGAAATACCATCTCATTAGGGAGATTGTGCACCGAGGAGACGTGATCGTCACGAAGATGGGGTCGGAGCACAACATTGCTGATCCATTCACGAAGGCTCTAACAGCTAAAGTGTTCGAGAGTCATCTAGAAGGTCTAGGTCTACGAGATGTGTACGAGAAATAATCTAGGTCAAGTGGGAGAATTGTAACCGGTATGTCGATGCCTCAGTATACTGGGTATTTAGATGCCCTAGGTTATTGTATTTTTACTTTGTTATTAATACAAGTATTTATTCACCCACTGTTTTTATAGATTATAGTACATCACACTAAACTAGAGTTTTAGATCAACTGGTAGATTGTTGGGATTGTGTCCTAAAACTCGTAGATAGTGAATGTTAATCAAATTATACATACTTATTCGATGAAGGCGTTATCGAGATTAATTCAGTAAAGTTATTACTGAATAAACTAAATTGCACATATAATAACCCAAATTCAATAAACTAAGACCCATGGCTATAGGATAAATACTTGAGCTTTATGTAGAGACATAAAAAATGAATCAAGCTTGAGTAATAGCCAAAACGGTCTATAGTATAGGGATAGGGTTGGGTAACTTATTCTAGAGACACTATGAGACGCGACCCACTTTATAGATGGTATAGGCGATGTGATCCTAAATCGTCCATGTAGAGACATGCGAGTGGGGGTGTCCTATGCAATGAGTTTGCATAAGACCAGGACCGAGAAATAAGTCGCTCCCGCTTTATAACACCGTTTACTGATGAGACTGACTATTTCATGTGATGTCCAAGGTAACTCGATCTTAATCTTGAGCTAACTATGAACTCCTGTTTATTCGGGCGTATCCTTAGATCTGCATAGGTGAGAGTGGCTCAGTATCGCCAACTCAATAAGCCTCCCATTTCAGGGATAGGAACGGGTAGATAGCTAGAGACATAGTCGTGCAAGAAGGAATTCACTCCTACCCGAATTAGGGATAGTAGAGAGGTTGTTCCCTTAAGTGCGGACTCCGAGGCTTTAATAAAGGGATACCGCCCTCTTATTGGCCCGAGAGGGACTCGGTTTTATGGTTGGACCATAAACCAATTGTTCATTAGATGATCAGTGGGACTTAAGGAACTAGAAGTACTATAGGGGCGAAACGGCTTTTTGACCTAGCTATAGCTACGAACAACCTGTGAAGGATCGACTTACTAATCATGGTTAAATCAAGTGGTTGGAAATATATCTATAGTAAGGGGAGTGCAACTATCGGGCTATAGTGGAGTGTCCCGGTAGTGATAGCGAGCAGAAATGTCGCTATTTTAGTCTCAAATTATTAAGCTTTTTGGTGCTTTAATCGTGTTTTTAATGAATATATTTATTGAATTTTGTTATTTTGTCTTTAGGAGCATAAATGATGATTTTGGGAGAAAAAGAGCCAAAATTGATGGAATTATAGCCCAAATCAAAGTATGAAGCCCAAAGAAGACATCCATGAGGAAAAATCCAAGAGAAATGAAGAAGAAGGCCCAAAAATCAGCCCAAAAAGAAGCTGATTTTTCTGGAAAATCTGGACAGCGTCGAGACGCTTAGCAAGGCAGCGTCGCGACGCTGCCCTTTCTTGTTGCCCAAGCCGCGTGCGCAGCAGCGTCGCGACGCTTGGCAAGGCAGCGTTGCGACGCTACCCCTTTTCCAGGCCTATAAATAGGAGCCCTTGGTGCCTCATTTGGATCAATGAATCAATCAATCAAATCACCTATCATTCATTCCTTTCTTTCCTTTCTTAAGACTCCTATTTTGGAGCCCCTCTCAAGGCTTTTGAGCCTTTTTGAGAGGGTTCTTCTAGTGGGAATTTTTGGGGAATTTTGGGGAGCAATTCTAGAGGCTCGAGGAGTAGTCAGCGGGGGCTCCAAGCGTCAGCAAGGGGTTTTTCGACGGTCAATTCCTTTTCCTTTATGCCTTTTAATATGCTTTCCCTTGTAATTATTGTAGATATTATGGGTAGCTAAACCCCAATTTGGGGTCTTGAAATGAAATGATAGTTGCAATATTGTTATAATTTCTTGTCTCTTGCCCATGTCCTAATTATTTGTATGGATGTGCTTAATGCTTTACTCAATCTGGCCAATTGTGTAATGATTCGATTCTTAATGGAAACTCGACGGAGAGAAATTAGGATAGATCATAATCCATGCAACTAGTTTAATTGCCCGTTGTGACACCGGGATTAGTTGATTAAACATAGATTCCTAAAATGAATCAGGGCGTAATAATTAATGATTTTTAATAGCGCTAAGGACACTTAGGTTGTTAAAATGAATTAATTACAATTAGGGGAAACCGACAGGAGAACCTATGTGATTAACGGAGATTCTAGGTTTATAATTAGTTGGGCAATGAGATAGGATAATTATAACAATTATTTAGCTAACCATTGATTTTCAAGACCCCTCTTCCCACTTAAAGAAAACTCTTTCTCCACATTTTATTTCTGATTGATCAAATTTGTTTTCATTAGTCGTTTTAAATTTAAATTCTTTTTATCACTTGAGCGTAGTTCCTAAATATTATTTCACCTAAGTATTTTCAGTGCTCAAGAGAATTTTAGTTAATTGCTTAAGTTTCGCTTCGCCTCCCTGTGGATTCGATACTCGGAATACTTTCCGTTTTATATTACTTGTGGCCCGTGCGCTTGCGGAAAATCGTACCACGCAACAAGTTTTTGGCGCCGTTGCCGGGGAGGCTTGATTTTTAAGCAAAAATTAATTTTTCTTGACATCGAAAAGAAAAGGGTGAATGGTAATTTAGGTGTAAATATTTTTTTTCTTTCATCGTTTTGTGAATATTATTTTCTTTTTTGTTTTTGTTTGGTTCTTTTTTTTGTTATCTGGGAGCATTGTATGCGAAGAAACAAGGTGGTTGATCTGTTTCCGTTAGATCTTGAGATTAACAGGACTCTAAAATTCATTAGAAGAGAAAAAAGATTAAAAGAAACGATGGCCCACCAAGAAGAAGCTCCCAAGGCAATTAGAGATTTTCTGCAGCCAGTTCTTCCTACCGAGAATTCTGGAATTGTTTACACCCCCATCCAAGCTACAAACTTTGAGCTAAAAACAGGGTTGATTCAGATGGCGCGCGATAACTCGTTCAAGGGACATCCTTCCGAGGACCCTCACTCTCGTCTGCGATCATTCCTAGAAATATGCGGGACGGTAAAGATGAACGGAGTTCCGGCCGACGCAATCAGATTGAGGCTATTTCCATTTTCTCTACAGGATAAAGCAAAAGATTGGCTCGAATCAGTCGAGACGGGCAACATCAGTACTTGGGACGAGCTTGCCCAGGCTTTTCTGACAAAATTTTTTCCACCAGCTAAGACTACCAAGCTGCGGACTGAAATTGGAACATTCAGACAGCTTGACGAGGAGCAGTTGTACGAAGCGTGGGAAAGATATAAGGAAATGCTTAGGCGGTGCCCCCAACATGGATATCCTGATTGGCTTCAGGTACAGTTATTCTATAATGGATTAAACCCCTCCACGAAGACAGTCCTAGACACATCAGCAGGAGGGAGTTTTCTTTCAAAAACGGTAACAGAAGCCAAGGACCTGCTTGAGGAAATGGCGGCAACAAGCTATCAATGGCCGATGGAGAGAGGAACAGTTACAAAGAAGGCTGGATTGTATGAACTGGATGAGTCAAGTTCACTGAAAGCGCAACTGGCATCTCTGACCAATGCTCTAAACAAATTGACGTCATCTGAGGTGGTTAAGTCCATTTCCACCTTAGCTGAAGGACATTCGAAGAAAGAAGGTCAAGATGTGGAAGAAGTTCAATACATAGGAAATAGATCATATACTCAAGGAGTACCAAACTTCTACCACCCCAGTCTGCGCAATCACGAGAACTTCTCATATGCGAATACGAAGAATGTTTTGCAGCCACCCCCAGGTTTTGCATCAACGAGTACTCCTGAAAAGAAAAATAATCTGGAGGAGATGGTGGCTTTATTCATCAAAGAACAGAGGATATTGAATGTGAGTCTCCAGACATCAGTGAACAACCACGACGCAGCTCTAAAGAATATGGAAGTGCAGATAGGTCAGATTGCTTCAGCAGTAAATGCCCTTCAAAAGGGAAAATTTTCAAGCGATACTGAGCCTAACCCGAAAGAGCAGTGTAAGATGGTGGTTTTGAGAAGTGGCAGAAGACTGGAGGACAGCTCAGAGAAGAAAAAGGAAGAAGAGAAGAGAAGGGATGAAGATGAAGGGGCTGAGGCACAAAAAGCCTCCTCTGAAAGGTTCCAACATCCTCCTAACTCTATTGAATTAAAATGTGATTTTTCTAACAGCTTTGCAGGTAAAAAAGAAGAAGAGAGGCAGAATGACAAAAAGAAGCTGACTGAGGAAGAAGTGGTTCCATGCAACCACCATGACAGAGGTTCGCATATTAGCCCACCCAAGCGGAGGGGCGAATGTCCAACCTTTGATTACAGGGAGTTACCTTTTCCTCAAAGATTTAAGAATGTCAAATTAGATGAACAATTTCAAAAAATTTTAGAAATGTTTAAAAAGTTGACTGTGAATATTCCATTGGTAGAAGCTTTGTATAATATGCCGAATTATGGAAAATTCATGAAAGAAATGCTTTCTAAAAAGAAAAGTTTGAAAAAAGAAGTTTTCAATTTATCTGAGAGTAGCAGTACCATTATTTCTGGTAGGATACCCTCTAAGCAGAAAGACCCAGGGAGTTTTACTGTTCCCTGCACCATAGGAGAAGTATCCTTCGGTAGGGCTTTGTGTGATTTAGGAGCAAGTATAAATTTGATGCCCTACTCTGTGTACAGGAAGATTGGTTTATCAGGTATGACAGACACTGACGTCACTCTCCAGCTTGCTGACAGATCGATTACCCACCCGATGGGTGTTGTGGAGGACGTGTTGGTGAAAGTCAACAAATTCATCTTTCTTGTAGATTTCGTGGTACTGGACATGAAAGAGGACAAAGAGGTGCCAATTATCTTAGGCAGACCTTTCCTAGCCACTGGTAAGGCTGAGATTAGCGTGCATACAGGTAAACTTACCTTGAACATTGATGATGAAAAAGTCGTGTTTAGTATTTTTGGCCAAGATGAATCTGTTTGTAGCTTGCATACATGTTTTTCTGTTGGGCCTAAATACTTGACTGATGACGATGAAGAGGTAGACTATAATCTTGGCCTAGGCTTAGGAGAAATGCTTATTGATAATGTGAATTTTGATCATGATGCATATATGGATAATCCTCTGTTTGAAAATGACTTGGATCTGCCTGACTTTGAAAATGAATTAGACTTACCTGCTTGTGATAATGAAAGATCTGCAGTTGATGATTTACCTTCCTTTGAAAATGAATTAGAATTGCCTGAAATTAATAATTTTGATGATGATATTGAATTGCCTGACATTGAGCATGAACGTAAAAGGCATAAAAAAGATTGCTCGATAGATAATTTTGAGTCTGACCATGATTACAGTGAATCTATTGAGTCTGATCTTGACATTCCTGAATGCATGAATCCTGACAATGTGAATACTTTCTTTTCATGTCCTGATGATGTGTATAGAATAGAATCTGACCCAGAAGAACTTGAATCTGTGCATAGTATAGAATCTGATCCTGAAATTCTTGAATTCTTTAATTCTTCTGATGATGAGTCATATGATAGCTTAGTTGAATCATTTTTTAATTCTGAGTCTGAAGGATCTAATGAGCATGTAGATATTTTTTATGATGAATGGACTGGCATGATTGATAGGCCATCTCTAGATCCTAGACCAGTAGACATTATAACGCTTGATGACTCTGTTAACAATTGTTTTGAAAATAGAGATTTAGAAAAGAGATTTGATGCAGCTGATTATTTTCTGAAATGTTATTATGAGAATCTCTTTAGTGAAGATGGGCCAGGGGAAAGTTTTTTTTCTCCCCTGTTTGTAGTTTGCAATTCGGTGCGTGATTTCTTGCAGGGCCCGGAGGATGATGAAAATTTTTATTTTGAGCCTCCGTAAGCGTGCCGAGCCTAGTCTAGCTAAAGACGTTAAAGAAAGCGTTGCTTGGGAGGCAACCCAAGGATTAAAGTAGTTAGTTGTTTTTGCGGTAAATAATTTTCTTTGCTCCGTGATCCAATTTTGTTTTGCAGGATCACCTTAGCAAATCCCGAAATTCCACATCTCCCATTTTTCATGGATCCAAAGGAAGAGGATGAAGCGCTCCTAGCTCAGGGAAGTCTCAATATCTCTCTTTATACTTTTCTGTTTTAAAACATTGGGGACAATGTTTAGTTTAAGTTTGGGGGGGAGGCTTCCGCTGTGTTGAGCATATTTAAATTCTGTTGGATGCATGAATAGATAGCCATGATAGCCAAGGATGTGATTTTTGAAATTTTGGGAGAAAATAGTTTATATGTTGTGGAATCTGGGAGCACGGCAGAAATTGTGAAATTTTAAAATTTTTTGATACTTAGTTTTGATGTCTAAAGCATGCAATAGTCTTATCTAATGACGTCTTTGAAAATCTAGATTCTTATTATGGTTTTCAAAGTTGTTGTCACCCCGATAGGCTTAGTTTCTAATATCAGGAAGTTCATGCTTGATTGCTCTAAAGAACTAGGTAGAAAAAAAAAATGCTATGCCTGCTGAGAGAAAAGCAAAAGCAACAAAAGAAAATGTGAGAAAAAGAAAATCTGTTGAAAAAGAATTTTTGCTTGCTCAAAAGAAAAAAGCCTAGGGGTAAAAAGAGCTACCTGCGGTGTGATCAGTTAGGCCAACCAAAGAATAAAATTCGGGTTAAGGGTCCCTGCACCGTAGTGTGAAAGCTAGTACCATTAGATATCAAAATGCAAGTTTGGGGGAGGAGCAAAAGAAAAAGAAAAGAAAAAAAAGAGAAAAAGAAAAATCATGAGAGAATTCAGCTCCCCCATGAAAAAAGAAAAAGATGACAGGCACCCTAGTTACTTTTTTTTGCATGATAGAAGGACTCCGAAGTATTAGGGGCTCTTAGCCAGTGTAGGGGAAAACAAATGGAGAAAGCCATAAGACTAATCTAGGTTAGTAAAAGAATCAATAGATAAGTCTTGAGCATGCTATTCATTACTCTTAAGTTCAAACTAGTTTAAGATTTCTTCAAGAGTATGCGGTGCTTGCTTATTCCACTTGCATGTTTTCCATTCAATCCTAATAATTCCAAAATCATTGAGGGTTGAGCGATTCTATTTCATGCATCTTTAGAATTTATTTTGCTCGGGACTAGCAAAAGCTTAAGTTTGGGGGTGTGATAGCGAGCAGAAATGTCGCTATTTTAGTCTCAAATTATTAAGCTTTTTGGTGCTTTAATCGTGTTTTTAATGAATATATTTATTGAATTTTGTTATTTTGTCTTTAGGAGCATAAATGATGATTTTGGGAGAAAAAGAGCCAAAATTGATGGAATTATAGCCCAAATCAAAGTATGAAGCCCAAAGAAGACATCCATGAGGAAAAATCCAAGAGAAATGAAGAAGAAGGCCCAAAAATCAGCCCAAAAAGAAGCTGATTTTTCTGGAAAATCTGGACAGCGTCGAGACGCTTAGCAAGGCAGCGTCCTTTCTTGTTGCCCAAGCCGCGTGCGCAGCAGCGTCGCGACGCTTGGCAAGGCAGCGTTGCGACGCTACCCCTTTTCCAGGCCTATAAATAGGAGCCCTTGGTGCCTCATTTGGATCAATGAATCAATCAATCAAATCACCTATCATTCATTCCTTTCTTTCCTTTCTTAAGACTCCTATTTTGGAGCCCCTCTCAAGGCTTTTGAGCCTTTTTGAGAGGGTTCTTCTAGTGGGAATTTTTGGGGAATTTTGGGGAGCAATTCTAGAGGCTCGAGGAGTAGTCAGCGGGGGCTCCAAGCGTCAGCAAGGGGTTTTTCGACGGTCAATTCCTTTTCCTTTATGCCTTTTAATATGCTTTCCCTTGTAATTATTGTAGATATTATGGGTAGCTAAACCCCAATTTGGGGTCTTGAAATGAAATGATAGTTGCAATATTGTTATAATTTCTTGTCTCTTGCCCATGTCCTAATTATTTGTATGGATGTGCTTAATGCTTTACTCAATCTGGCCAATTGTGTAATGATTCGATTCTTAATGGAAACTCGACGGAGAGAAATTAGGATAGATCATAATCCATGCAACTAGTTTAATTGCCCGTTGTGACACTGGGATTAGTTGATTAAACATAGATTCCTAAAATGAATCAGGGCGTAATAATTAATGATTTTTAATAGCGCTAAGGACACTTAGGTTGTTAAAATGAATTAATTACAATTAGGGGAAACCGACAGGAGAACCTATGTGATTAACGGAGATTCTAGGTTTATAATTAGTTGGGCAATGAGATGGGATAATTATAACAATTATTTAGCTAACCATTGATTTTCATGACCCCTCTTCCCACTTAAAGAAAACTCTTTCTCCACATTTTATTTCTGATTGATCAAATTTGTTTTCATTAGTCGTTTTAAATTTAAATTCTTTTTATCACTTGAGCGTAGTTCCTAAATATTATTTCACCTAAGTATTTTCAGTGCTCAAGAGAATTTTAGTTAATTGCTTAAGTTTCGCTTCGCCTCCCTGTGGATTCGATACTCGGAATACTTTTCGTTTTATATTACTTGTGGCCCGTGCGCTTGCGGAAAATCGTACCACGCAACAGGTAGTTAAAGAATGTTGGCTAGCTTGGATAATGAGATTAGTCGGTTAGCCTCGAATCAATGGAGCCCATGATCTATAGGTCCATTAGGTCCCCCTACTAGCTCATATCGGAACGAAGCCTAGAACAAAAAGATAGGAAGCTTTGAATCGTTCAAAATCGGGAAAACAGGTATTATCGTAAATTGTGTTTGACACAATAATTTAATTATGAATTAAATTAGAAAATGAGAGATGGAGTATTTAAAAGTGTTTTGAATACCATATAAATGTATTAGGAATCATATATAATTCATGGCACTAGGTGATAAAGATTAATTGGATTAATCATGTAAAAATTACATTGAATTGTACCAATTAATTGCCTAGAAATTAATTTCAATTTTGAATTGAAATAGGAATGAATTGCAAGCTGAAAATTGAGAATTTAGATTCAATTTTAAGTGGATTTAGTGGCATTCTCATTCTTGCATGTTGATGCATAGTGGAAAACAACACAACCGTGCACTAGTTGCATTTGTTGTGAATTAAACACTTAGAATCCACTTTGAGTTGCAATTTCACCATGTGTCTAGTTTCATGAGGCTTCTCTTTGAATGGAAGATGTCTATATAAGGAGTATGAATCAGATTCAAAGGAGGTAGAGCCATTTTGCATATTGTTATGCTACTGAATTTTTGTCTCAAAACTCTCTCATCTCCATATATCTCTCTAGTGCTTGAACTTTCAAGCATTCCCTTCCCATTCCCTATATCTATTGACTCTCACAAGTCGTTATTGGCCCGGAGAATAGTAGGGAAGACACTAGAGGTGGTCCACACACCGTTCGTGATCAAAGGAATCAAAGGGAGTTGTTGAATCGGTCTCCAAAATGTTGGTAAAATTCTGCTCTCTCCTTAAGGTATTTGGACAGCATGTTTTCATTTTCTAAAATTGATGTAGTTAAGTGCCTCCGATCGTAAAATTGCTTCCGCATGTGTTATATGAACACCTTCAATTGGTATCAGAGCATGATTAAGGCACCTAACATGCATTAATTTTAGCTTGGTGGATAGCTTTTCATATGATGAAACTGTGTAAAAACTAAAGAAAATTGGTTTTGGGATTGATTTTAATTTTCAGTCAATTCGTTTGAATTAATTGTAATTGCCTACATGTTTATGGGCTTTAATGTGTTCATATGGAGTCTGTAAAATTTGAGAGTCAATAGAGTCCATTTAAGCCCTCAATTTGAAGAAATTCGGAGACTACTCGCTGCTGGCCGAAAATTCCAGCATGCTGTTTTTTAGTTCCATCTCAAGTACGTTCTTCACTTAACGGTAAAATGGTCCGGTTCAAGCAATCCAAAGGTGGTTCGGGTCGGTTCGAATGGTTCGGAAGCGGTCCAAGCCCTATTTGAGATTATTATTTGTTGACCGCAAAGTGCACGGGCCGCAAGTAATATAAAACGGTAGTAATACCGAGTATCGAATCCTCAGGGAAATTGAATTAATTCCATTAAGTACCAAGAATCATCATGTTTTAATTTTATTTAGAAGATCAACTCGAATGATAGTGCGAAAATTAAAGGAATTAATAAAAATAAACATGTAATAACGAAACGAAATGAAAATAACCAAATAAGGGAACTTGACATAGGGTGTTATCTAGTTTTCTTGGATTTGTAGCTCAATTACATGGATGTATGTAACTAATAATCTTCAATTCCATAAATCTAGAAGTAATTTTAAGCGGATTTCTCTTTCAAGCTCCTCCACATCTCATACCATCATAACTAATTTATGTGTCCATCTCCTTAGTTAATCATAGTATGGCATTAAGCAACTTCATAATCAATTTCTAACAATTCTCTTTCACTCTCGTGTTCCAAGCAACCGTTAGCCATGCAATTTGGATCTAATTTAATTTCTCTCTGTCGAGTATCAATTTAGACCAACATATCAATTAATCCGTGATCAAGAGATTAAAAGCATTAAGCAAGAATTGCATAGATGAAATATGGAGAATTTCATTACATAATCCAAGTAATTGCGCTACAATATCCAATTAACTAGAATAACGACCCTAGGTCTCAAGATCTACTCACAAATGGAAATAATTTTGCCAAAATGATCTTGATCCATAGGCCTAACTCAAATTACATCAAGGAATTATAAAGAAGTAAGGAAGAAATAACCGATAAGTTGATCCCAAGCTCCCGTCCCGATCATCTCGAATCCCGAGCCTTGGCATCTCGCTCAATTCCACCTTTTTCCTCACAATTCTTCTCACTTTTTTTTCTCTATTGAGCTAGGGGAGAGCTCCCCCAAATTTGGGATGATTTGAACCAAAGGGAAGGGGCCTTTTTATAGCACAAGGGGCTGGACATTTCTTGCTGAGCAAGTTGACAGCGTCGAGACGCTACGTCATAGCGTCTCGACGCTGTGACGTCATGTTGTCTTGGGGCAGAAGTTGTCGCAGCGTCGCGACGCTGTCGCGATTTTGGCACGCGCTTTTCTGATTACCTAGCGTCGAGACGCTACGGTCCTAGCGTCGAGACGCTACGGTCCTAGCGTCGAGACGCTACGGTCCTAGCGTCGAGACGCTACGGTCCTAGCGTCGAGACGCTAGGCCTTCTAGAAGCCTGATTTGCGGATTTTAGCCTCCTTTCTTTAATCTTTTGGGCTTTTTGGGCCTTCCCACTTCAATTGCCTTCTTTTCTTGGACCTTAGGGCTTTGATCTTCAATGATTATTCTTCAAATTGCCCATAAAGTCTCCAAATTCACCCAAATTCTCTTAAAATCTCAGTTTTGCTGTCCGAACTCGGTTTTCTATAAAATCAACATAAAAATACATTAAAGCTCACAATTCATGCACAAAACTAGCTAAAATTAATAGGAAAATGATGACATTTTTGCATGTCATCACACCCCCAAACTTAAAGTTTTGCTAGTCCCGAGCAAAATAAAGTAATGCATATGAATCATAACTTGCATGCTAACAACTCTATCTTCAATGCTTCTAGCCATGAATGCAAACTATTGAAACAAATAAGTAAGCATAGTCAACCATCAAGAAGTTTAAAATTTAATCCTATCTTGCAAAAATGAATCATCATTTGTTTTATCATAATCTTTACTAGCCCGGAATCATTTATAAACTCCTCCATTCATCTTCCCCCTACACTGGCACTAAAGCTCGCCCTTTTAGCCATCATACTTATCTAGCAAGCACCACCTTACTAAGGTGCCCAAAATTCTTGAGGTGTCCCCCAACTTTTTTTTTTTTTTTTTTTTTTTTTTTTTTTTTTTTAGATGTGAAGATAATCCTTTTAGATGTAACGCCTTCGTTCTGGCTTGCCAACATTGGTGATGAAAGCATCCAACTACGAGCGCTTCATCTTTCAGGATGCCGAAGCATGCTCATTTCTTTCCAGCGTTTTCATGCAAAGGCAAACGATGGGTGTCATGAATGCCCCTGGTTACTAACACTTTCAAGAAAGTGGAGCATTTATTATTATTATTATCCTTTGAGCAATTCATTTTCTTTTTCCCAAAGCTCAGTATTACTGACTATTACGCATGAAAGCTATCTAGACAAACTTTACACCTATCGGAGTGACAACAAACTTCGAAAGCATATAACTTTCATCTAGGCTTTCAAAATCATAATAAAACAAGTGAATCATCATACTTTGCAAGGGGATCAAAGAAAAATTTTAAATTTTCTTGAATTTAGACATGCTTCCAAATTTGCAACAATAAGAGAGAATCATGGCTAAAAGCAAATCATCAGACGTCATCACCATCAATATGCATTTAATTCATCATAAGCATTACTTTTCTTATGCAAAACCTACGCAGAGCGAATCTCCCCCCCCAAACTTAAAATATACATTGTCCCCAATGTATGAACATTTAGTCAGATAAAGAGAGATCGATACTGCCCTGAAAAAGCGAGAGAGTCTGAAACGTCTTGAATTTTCATCCGAAGAGAGAATGAGCGGATAGACATGATTTCACGAACTTCCTACATAAGGATCAATCTCAAGGGAGCATTATGATCAACACAAAAATGAAATCTAAAAACTTAAACAGCTTGGGTTGCCTCCCAAGAAGCGCTTGTTTAACGTCCTGAGCTAGACGGGGCTTGGTCATCCTGGATCCGTTAAAATCATCTTTTCGACCTTGCGCTCTTCGAATCCACAATAGTGCTTCACTCTTTGAGCATTAACTTTAAATGTTAACCCGTTGCTATCCATTAATTCAATTGGTCCATATGGGGATACTTCCTTGATTATGAATGGACCGGACCATCTTGACTTCAATTTTCCTGGGAACAATCGCAATCGAGAATTGAATAGAAGAACTTGCTGCCCTGGCTCAAAAGAACGCTTCTGGATTATATTATCATGCCATCTTGCGGTTCTTTCCTTATAGAGTTTTGCGTTTTCATACGCCTGGCTCCTGAATTCTTCTAGTTCGTTGAGCTGCAGAAGACGTTGTTCCCCAGCCTTCTCTGCGTCCAAGTTTAGTTTCTTGATAGCCCAATATGCATTGTGATCCAGCTCGACAGGCAGGTGACAGGCCTTACCATACACTAATCGATACGGGGATGTACCGATTGGAGTTTTGAAAGCTGTCCGGTAGGCCCACAAAGCATCGTCCAACTTGTATGCCCAGTCCTTTCTGTCGATACGAACTGTCTTCTCTAGAATTTGCTTAATCTCCCTGTTAGAAATCTCTGCTTGCCCGTTAGTCTGGGGATGATAAGCTAAAGAAGTCTTATGCTTGACACCATATTTCCTCAGTAATGATTCAAACAATTTATTGCAAAAATGAGACCCCTCATCACTGATTATAGCTCGTGGTGTGCCAAATCTAGTGAAAATATTTTTATGCAACAAACGTAACACAACACGAGCATCATTAGTCTTTGTGGCTACTGCCTCTACCCATTTAGATACGTAATCAACAGCAACTAGGATGTACGAGTATCCATTGGAAGAGGGAAAAGGGCCCATAAAGTCCATGCCCCACACATCAAAAAGTTCAACTTCGAGAATAGGGGTTAAAGGCATTTCATGGCGTCTAGAAATATTTCCTGTCCTTTGACATCTATCACATGTTCTCACGAAGGTATAACAATCTTTAAATAAAGTAGGCCAATAAAAACCAGATTGAAGTACCTTCGCTGCAGTACGAGTTGGTCCAAAATGACCACCATAAGGAGAGGCATGACAATCATGAATAATCTTACCTACTTCTTCTGCCGGAATGCACCTTCGAATGATTTGGTCAGAACATACTTTAAAGAGAAATGGGTCATTCCACATATAGGACTTCACATCATGGAAAAACTTCTTTCTTTTATGAGCATTTAAGTCTGGAGGTATTTCTTTTCCTGCAAGAAAGTTTACAAAATCGGCGTACCAAGGAAAAGAAGTTTTAACAGCATATAACCTTTCATCAGGAAAAACTTCTTTAATAGGAAAGGTTGCAATGTTCTTTTCATGCTTTATCCGAGACAAATGATCTGCGACTACATTCTCGCAACCTTTCCTATCCTTGATCTCATAGTCAAATTCTTGCAATAACAGAATCCATCTTATGAGTCTGGGCTTGGAATCCTTTTTACTACTCAAATAACGAATAACAGCGTGGTCAGTATGCACTATAACCTTTGTACCGAGTAAATAGTGCCTGAACTTATCGAAAGCGAACACAAAAGCAAGCATCTCCTTCTCTGTAGTGGTGTAGTTTTGTTGAGCACTATCTAAAGTTCTGCTTGCATAATAGATTGCCCTAAAGAACTTATCTCGTCGTTGCCCTAAAACAGCTCCTAAAGCATAATCACTAGCATCGCACATGATTTCAAACGGTTGACTCCAGTCAGGGACAACAATGATGGGTGCAGAAATCAATTTTTCCTTCAAAAGATTAAATGCTAGCAAACACTCTTTTGAAAACACAAATGGAGCATCATTTTCAAGCAAGTGGCACAGGGGTTTAGCAACTTTTGAGAAATCTTTTATAAAACGTCTGTAAAACCCTGCGTGGCCTAAGAAACTACGAACTCCTTTAACATTAATGGGCGGAGGAAGTTGTTCAATAGCAGAAATCTTGGCTTTATCAACCTCCAAACCTTTTTCAGACACCTTGTGACCTAGGACAATCCCTTCTTTTACCATAAAATGGCATTTTTCCCAATTTAAAACAAGGTTAGTCTCTTGGCATCTTTGCAAAACACGAGAGAGATTATGCAAACAGTTATCAAAGGATGAACCAAAAACAGAGAAGTCATCCATAAATACTTCAATGATCTCTTCTACAAAGTCTGAAAATATGGCCATCATACAACGTTGAAAGGTAGCTGGAGCATTACATAGTCCAAATGGCATACGCCGAAAAGCATAAGTGCCATAGGGACACGTAAATGTTGTTTTCTCTTGGTCTTCGGGTGCAATCGCGATTTGATTATAGCCCGAATAACCATCAAGGAAACAGTAATATGGATACCCAGCTAGCCTATCAAGCATTTGATCAATAAAAGGGAGAGGAAAATGGTCTTTTCTGGTGGCCTTGTTTAACTTCCTATAATCAATACACACACGCCAACCGGTAACTGTCCTAGTAGAGATGGATTCATCTTTCTCATTCTTAACAACAGTCATCCCCCCTTTCTTAGGCACTACTTGAACAGGACTCACCCAAGGGCTGTCAGATATAGCATAAATAATTCCTGCATTTAATAATTTTAACACCTCGGCTTTTACCACTTCTTTCATTGCTGGATTTAATCTCCTTTGGTGCTCTACTGAAGGATTAAAGGCATCTTCCATTAAAATTTTATGCATGACAATTGAAGGACTAATACCCTTAATATCACTAATGGACCATCCTAAGGCAGATTTATGCTTTTTCAAAATATCCAACAATTTTTCCTCTTCTACTTTACTTAAATCAGCAGAAATGATAACGGGAAAAGTAGATGAGTCTCCTAAGAAAGCATAGCGCAAGTGGGCCGGCAATTGTTTTAATTCAGGGGAAGAGATATTAACTTGAGCACAAATATCGAATGTCAACGTTTCTTCCCTTCCTACAGATCTATCAATTAAAGCATTTTTCTGATCAACATCTAATAATTTATCTCCAAACACGTCAGGCATGCTTATCTCATAATGATCAACAGGAGACTCTGACTCTACACATGCATTGATAATAGCTTCAACTGAATCAATCGAGAAGCAGGAGCTAACCTCTTCTGGATGTTTTAATGCATTAAAAAGGTTGAACACTACCTCGTCGTCTTCCACTCTGAGAGTAAGGGTTCCTTCTTGTACCTCAATTAGAGCACGAGCGGTTGCCAAAAATGGTCTCCCAAGAATGATCGGGACTTCAGGGTCTTCTTCCATGTCTAAAACTATAAAGTCTACAGGAAATATGAATTTGTCGACATTGATCAGAACATCTTCTAACACACCTTTGGGGTATGTTATTGAACGATCTGCCAATTGCAAGACAATTATGGTCGACTTCAATTCCCCCAAACCCAGTTTCCTGTAAACACTGAATGGCATTAAGTTTATACTTGCCCCTAAATCACACAGAGCTTTTTTTATGAACAAACTACCAACAGTACATGGAAGAGTAAAACTCCCTGGATCTTTTAATTTAGGTGGTAGATGTTTCTGGATTATGGCGCTGCACTCGGCTGTCATATTCACTGTCTCATGGTTCTCGAATTTCTTTTTCTTTGACAATACTTCCTTCATAAACTTGGCATAGTGTGGCATCTGTTCCAAAGCATCAGCAAAAGGAATGTTAATATGAAGCTGTTTAAAAATATCAAGAAACTTTGAAAATTCATCATTCAACTTTTTCTTTTGAAATCTCTGAGGATAAGGAATCTGGTTAAGAACTAAAGGAATAGAATCAGAAGACTTATCTGGCACTGATGGTGCTGACTCTTCCTCCGGTTTGTGTTCTTCTTTTCTTTCAATTTCTCTTAATTGTTTCCCACTTCTAAGAGATATGGCGGGGCATTGTTCGTGTGGGTCCATGGCGATGTCATTGGATAAATTTCCTTGCTGGATTTCCTTCATAAATATTGCCATTTGATCCATGACAATATCCACTTTGGCTTGAACCTTTTCATTCAAATTTCTAGTCTCTTTCATGAAGTTTCTCAGCATTTCTTCCAAAGGGCTTTTCTTTTCTTTAAACTCTTCTCTTAATTCAGCTTTCGGCGAACTTGGAGTTTCTGATCCTGTGAGCTTGTTTAGAGCCTTGGTTAGAGCTTCGACTTGTAACCTTAAAGCATTCACTCCTTCATTTTCACATAGTTTCTCCTTAATTTTGGACTCTGGTTGCCATTGGTAACTTGTCAACGCCAATTCTTCTACTATGGTTCGTGCCTCCTTGACAGTTTTGGCTAAAAAATTTCCTCCAGCCGTAGTGTCGAGAATTGTCTTTAAATTCCTAGTTAACCCACTGTAGAAAAGTTGAATTTGAAGCCAATCAGGATATCCATGTTGTGGGCATTTCCTTAACAAATCCTTATATCTCTCCCAATCTTCATATAATTGCTCTTCCTCAAATTGTTGAAATTTTCCAATTTCAGCTCTAAGCTTGGTAATCTTTTCTAATGGGAAAAATTTTGCTAGGAAAGCTTTGACTAAATCATTCCAACCAAGAATGCTATTAGAGGTTAACGAGTCTAACCAATCTCTAGCCTTGTCTTGTAAAGAAAATGGAAATAACTGCAACCGAATTGAGTCAGGGCTAACTCCTCCCATTTTTACAGTTCCACAGATATTCAAAAATGATCTTAGGTGATTGTGTGGATCTTCTGATGGATGGCCTTTGAAAGCATTCTCTCTCACCATTTGAATGAGACTAGCCTTGAGCTCAAAACTATCGACAGTGACTGGCTCGTAAGCTATTCCAGAATAGTTTAATGGAAATTCAGGCAAGAAATAATCTCGGATTGCTTTGTCTTCTGCCATGATTAAATCTCAAAAGAACAGATTATCCACCTTATAGCTCCACAAAACTAAAAAAATATAAAATGCAGAAAAATAAATTTCTAAATTAAAATCAAACACTTAATTCTCAATATTAACGGAAAAAATTATAATTTCCCCGGCAACGGCGCCAAAAACTTGTTGACCGCAAAGTGCACGGGCCGCAAGTAATATAAAACGGTAGTAATACCGAGTATCGAATCCTCAGGGAAATTGAATTAATTCCATTAAGTACCAAGAATCATCATGTTTTAATTTTATTTAGAAGATCAACTCGAATGATAGTGCGAAAATTAAAGGAATTAATAAAAATAAACATGTAATAACGAAACGAAATGAAAATAACCAAATAAGGGAACTTGACCTAGGGTGTTATCTAGTTTTCTTGGATTTGTAGCTCAATTACATGGATGTATGTAACTAATAATCTTCAATTCCATAAATCTAGAAGTAATTTTAAGCGGATTTCTCTTTCAAGCTCCTCCACATCTCATACCATCATAACAAATTTATGTGTCCATCTCCTTAGTTAATCATAGTATGGCATTAAGCAACTTCATAATCAATTTCTAACAATTCTCTTTCATTCTCGTGTTCCAAGCAACCGTTAGCCATGCAATTTGGATCTAATCTAATTTCTCTCTGTCGAGTATCAATTTAGACCAACATATCAATTAATCCGTGATCAAGAGATTAAAAGCATTAAGCAAGAATTGCATAGATGAAATATGGAGAATTTCATTACATAATCCAAGTAATTGCGCTACAATATCCAATTAACTAGAATAACGACCCTAGGTCTCAAGATCTACTCACAAATGGAAATAATTTTGCCAAAATGATCTTGATCCATAGGCCTAACTCAAATTACATCAAGGAATTATAAAGAAGTAAGGAAGAAATAACCGATAAGTTGATCCCAAGCTCCCGTCCCGATCATCTCGAATCCCGAGCCTTGGCATCTCGCTCAATTCCACCTTTTTCCTCACAATTCTTCTCACTTTTTTTTTCTCTATTGAGCTAGGGGAGAGCTCCCCCAAATTTGGGATGATTTGAACCAAAGGGAAGGGGCCTTTTTATAGCACAAGGGGCTGGACATTTCTTGCTGAGCAAGTTGACAGCGTCGAGACGCTACGTCACAGCGTCGAGACGCTGTGACGTCATGTTGTCTTGGGGCAGAAGTTGTCGCAGCGTCGCGACGCTACGCAGACAGAGTCGCGACGCTGTCGCGATTTTGGCACGCGCTTTTCTGATTACCTAGCGTCGAGACGCTACGGTCCTAGCGTCGAGACACTAGGCCTTCTAGAAGCCTGATTTGCGGATTTTAGCCTCCTTTCTTTAATCTTTTGGGCTTTTTGGGCCTTCCCACTTCAATTGCCTTCTTTTCTTGGACCTTAGGGCTTTGATCTTCAATGATTATTCTTCAAATAGCCCATAAAGTCTCCAAATTCACCCAAATTCTCTTAAAATCTCAGTTTTGCTGTCCGAACTCGGTTTTCTATAAAATCAACATAAAAATACATTAAAGCTCACAATTCATGCACAAAACTAGCTAAAATTAATAAGAAAATGATGACATTTTTGCATGTCATCATTATTGTAATAATTTTAGTTTTTATTTTTGCTTGATTAAAAATCCCAAAACCAATTCACTTTAGTAAATTTAATTAATTATGCATTATTGAATGTATGTTTTAATTAAATAGTATTTTATCTGCATAATGTATGTCATTTATATTTAAACCCCCACCATAGGAAAGCATGTTTATGCATTTGTTTAATTCGAATAAGTGTTATTTATTAATCCAAATGCATGAGGGAAATTTCATGTTTTATTAATATAAGAGTTGTATTAATTTCGGGAGATTCATGCTTGAATAGTTAATTAAAATTGATTAATTCCTATAATAGTTATAATTATTAAAAGATAAAATTAACCAAGCATGTAGCATGAAATTTCTTTAGTTTGTTTATAAGTGTTATATTCAAATTAGACTTGTTATGGATTGATTTTATAATTGTTATAAAAGAGATAGAAATCTAAAATCTATAACAAGATAAAGAGCATGCTCACTTAGGTTAATGAACCAACAAATCGATCAACTTTCATAGTTTAGGTCCATATCTTGTGAAACAACGGTTATAAGAGAACTCACCCGACAAAATGCTGTCTAAGGCTTGAGGTATTTAAGTTGACGGTTTACGGAACACCTTCTACCTTGGCATTGAGTCGGTTCTTGAGTTAAGTTAACTCGAGTTTTATGAGCATGCGTGAGCGGTGTGAGGTTTTAAAGTGTTATCACCTAGACATCGTAGTATAAAGGGTTATACAAACCTAGACATAGGTTATTTCTAAATGGTGCTTTTCTTATAACTTGAATGTTTGATTGTTATATGCTTTTAGACACCATTAAAAGGCATGTTATAGGATTTATTCATTAAAAGTTATAAGAGTTATAAAAGTTGATGAATAGAAACCATAAAACCTATAACAAAGAGTTGCATGCTAACCTAGGATCTTTGGATCTTGTCATTCTTTAAATTGTTTAAAATGAATTAGACTTAAGATCGACTTCTCTAATAGGATTAGAAATATGTTTTACTTAGATTTTTTTAAATAGTTTTAAAATTCGAGTAAGTAGGACATTAGACCTTGGTTATAAGGGAACTCTCCTGGCAAATGGTTCGAAACCTGAGTTGAATTAACCATAGTCTTACTAGCATGCAATGTCACTAGGTTATTAAAAGTGTTTAATCACCTAGACATTCAGTGTAAAGACCTTGTTTAATAAGGCATAGACTTAGATAGATTCATTTAGCCGGAATTTACCTAAGTAATAGACCGTAAAACCTTACGACACTTGAGTGGGAGAAAAAGTATAGGAACGAAATATTCATATTAAGTCTCTACTCTCACGTTCCCCTGAGTTCACATCGTGAGATCCATGCTTGGCCTCGAGGCACCCTAGGAGCGTCCCCCTACAGATGGTGTTTGCATGGGTTTATATCAAGGTGAATAGGGAAAGTGTTCATAGTAAGTGGGAGAAGGAAACGTGTCAAATGTATCTTGTGGTCTCCATCATTAGGTTGCACCGTGAGATTCCTATGCGCAACCTGCTAGTCGCCCTGGGAGCGATCAGCCTACCGAGGGGTTGCGCATGGGATTCGGAACAACGCAAACTCCAGAAATGGATAGGGTTTCCTAGGGCCATTCCCAACATTAGCTCTTCCCTACGGTGGCATTGTTGGGGCCGCCCTTCGGGATCTGAAAATGATGGGTAACACTTACAAGATGGTCTTGACCAAATTAACGTTAGCTAATAACTATTGGAGCAAGAGTTATTCTGGGAATACTATTTGGCCGACATTGTCTCGATTTTCAGAGGAGGAGTAGCTGACTTCCCTACGGTAGCGGTTATTCTAAACCCCCTGAAGTTACGTTGCAAATAAATAGATTGTATATTTGGGTCGGTGATTGCTTTTGCTAAAATCTGATTGGATTATATGATTAATGGGTTTAGTGCATGTTTCTAGTAGAGATTAATTTGTTTGTTTCAGCAATATGTCGAAAAACGAATGTGCTTTGTCAAATGCCAAATTAAACGATTTAGTACATACGACTAAGAATACTTACTTAAACGCTAACCACGTGGCAAAGAATTTAGGTTTGGTCTTAACTGAGGAATATCCTCAAACTAACTGCATAGCCAAGAAAAACATAATCCACGACTCTAAATGCGATCTATTAGTCTTGAAAACATGTTTAGTGGAAAACGACGATTCTTCCTGGATACTCGATTTAGGTGCCACTAATCACGTATGTTCTTCATTTCAAGGAATGCGTTCCTTGCAACAGCTAAAAGCTGGAGAGATGACTCTTAAAGTTTGAACAGGAGAAGTCATCTCGGCTATTACAGTGTGAGACATAAAATTATTCTTTACCAAGGAACGTTACATGATATTAGATAATGTGTACATAGTTTCGAATATTAAAAGAAATTTGATTTCTCTATCTTGTTTATTGGAACAAGGTTACTCAATTTATTTTTCTGTTAATGAAGCGTTCATAACTAAAAGAGGTATTAATGTTTGCTCTGCAAACTTGAAGAATAAATTGTATGTTTTGAGACCAATTGAGTTTAAAGCTATTTTAAATCATGAGATGTTTAAAACCACTGAGACTCAACCTAAAAAGCGAAGAGTTTCTCAAGATACCTATCTCTGGCACTTGAGGTTAGGCCATATCAACCTCAATAGGATTGGGAGATTGGTAAAGAGTGGACTTCTAAACAAGTTAGAAGACGACTCGTTGCCTCCATGTGAGTCATGCCTTGAGGGCAAGATGACCAAACGACCTTTTATCGGAAAAGGTTATCGTGCCAAAGAGCCCCAAGAGCTCATTCATTCGGACCTCTGTGGACCAATGAACATTAGAGCTCGAGGAGGGTACGAATATTTCATCAGTTTCATTGATGATTATTCGAGGTATGGCTATCTCTACCTGGTGCATCATAAGTCCGAAGCTTTTGAAAAGTTCAAAGAGTACAAGGCCGAGGTTGAGAACCTATTAGGTAAGACGATAAAAACACTTCGATCCGATCGAGGTGGAGAGTACATGGACTCAAGTTTTCAAGACTATTTGATAGAGCATGGAATTACGTCCCAACTCTCAGCCCCTGGTACACCTCAGCAAAACGGTGTATCGGAAAGGAGAAACAGAACCTTGTTGGACATGGTTCGTTCGATGATGAGTTATGCTCAGTTGCCTAACTCGTTTTGGGGTTATGCAGTAGAGACTGCAATTTATATTTTGAACGTTGTTCCTTCAAAGAGTGTTTCTGAAACACTGTTTGAGCTCTGGAAAGGAAGTAAAGCTAGTTTACAACATTTCAGAATTTGGGGATGCCCTGCATACGTGCTAGAAGCAAATCCAAAGAAATTAGAACCTCGTTCTAAATTTTGCCTATTTGTAGGCTATCCCAAAGAAACGAGAGGTGGATACTTCTTCGATCCAAAGGAAAATAAAGGACTTGTATCGACAAATGCTACATTCCTAGAAGAAGACCACCTTAGAGATCACAAGCCACAAAGTAAAGTCGTTTTAAGTGAACTATCAAACGAAGCTACAAAAACATCAACAAGAGTTGTTGATGATGCTGGCACCTCGAGTCAATCGCGTCCTTCTCAAGAAATAAGAGAACCTCGACGAAGTTGGAGGGTTGTCAGACAACCTGGTCGCTATTTGGGTTTAACTGAAACTCCAGTCGTCAAACCTGATCAACCTGAAGGGGTTAGACCCATAGGGTGTAAATGGATCTATAAGAGAAAACGAGACGCGGTTGGAAAGGTACAAACCTTTAAGGCACGACTTGTGGCAAAGGGTTTTACCCGACGGGAGGGGATTGACTATGAAGAAACCTTCTCCCTTGTTGCCATGTTAAAGTTGATCCGGATACTTTTGTCCATTGCCACGTTTTACGATTATGAAATATGGCAAATGGATGTCAAGACTTCCTTTCTGAACGGTAATCTTGAAGAAAGTATCTACATGTCTCAACCAGAGGGGCTCATAGCTCAGGATCAAGAGAAAAAAGTTTGCAAGTTTAAACGATCCATTTACAGATTAAAACAAGCATCTAGATCCTGGAATATGAGATTTGATACTGCGATCAAATCTTATGGCTTTGAACAAAACGTTGATGAGCCTTATGTTTACAAAAGGATCATCAACAACTCCGTAGCTTTCTTAGTACTGTATGTAGATGATATCCTACTCATCGGGAATGATGTAGGTTATCTAATTGACATTAAGATTTGGGTGAGGCACAGTTTGTTCTAGGGATCCAAATTGTTCGAAACCGAAAGAACAAAACGCTAGCCCTTTCTCAAGCGTCTTATATCGGCAAATTGTTGGTTAGACATAAAATGCAAAATTCCAAGAAAGGACTATTACCTTTCAGGCACGAAATTATTTTGTCTAAGGAACAGTGTCTTCAAACACCTCAAAAAGTTGAGGATATGAGACGTTTTCCCTATGCCTCTGTAGTAGGTAGCCTAATGTATGCCATGTTGTGTACATGGCCTGACATTTGTTATGCAATAGGGATTGTCAGTAGATATCAATCAAATCCAGGATTCGATCACTGGACAGCCGTTAAAAGTATCCTCAAATATCTAAGGAGAACGAGGAACTATATGCTCATGTATGGTTCGAAGGATTTGATCCTTACAGGATACACTGATTCTGACTTTCAAACCGATAAAGATTCGAGGAAATCTACATCGGGTTCAGTATTGACTCTAAATGGAGGAGCAATAGTATGGCGCAGCATCAAGCAAGGATGCATTGCAGACTCGACCATTGAGGCCGAATATGTAGCCGCTTGCGAAGCAGCAAAAGAGGCAGTATGGCTCAGGAAGTTCCTAACTGACCTGGAAGTCGTTCCAAATATGCATCTGCTTATCATCTTGTATTGTGATAATAGCGGCGCAGTTGCAATCTCAAAGGAACCTCGCAGCCATAAGAGAGGCAAGCACATCGAAAGGAAATACCATCTCATTAGGGAGATTGTGCACCGAGGAGACGTGATCGTCACGAAGATGGGGTTGGAGCACAACATTGTTGATCCTTTCGCGAAGGCTCTAACGGCTAAAGTGTTCGAGAGTCATCTAGAAGGTCTAGGTCTACGAGATGTGTACGAGAAATAATCTAGGTCAAGTGGGAGAATTGTAACCGGTATATCGATGCCTCAGTATACTGGGTATTTAGATGCCCTAGTTTATTGTATTTTACTTTGTTATTAATACAAGTATTTATTCACCCACTGTTGTTATAGATTATAGTACATCACACTAAACTAGAGTTTTAGTTCAACTGGGAGATTGTTGGGATTGTGTCCTAAAACTCGTAGATAGTGAATGTTAAACGAATTATACATACTTATTCGATGAAGGCGTTATCGAGATTAATTCAGTAAAGTTATTAATGAATAAAGTAAATTGCACATATAATAACCCAAATCCAATAAACTAAGATCCATGGCTATAGGACAAATACTTGAGCTTTATGTAGAGACATAAAAAATGAATCAAGCTTGAGTAATAGCCAAAACGGTCTATAGTATAGGGATAGGGTTGGGTACCTTATTCTAAAGACACTATGAGACGCGACCCACTTTATAGATGGTATAGGCGATGTGATCCTAAATCGTCCATGTAGAGACATGCGAGTGGGGGCGTCCTATGCAATGAGTTTGCATAAGATCAGGACCGAGAAATAAGTCGCTCTCGCTTTATAACACTATTTACTGACGAGACTGACTATTTCATGTGATGACCTAGATAACTCGATCTTAATCCTGAGCTAACTATGAACTCATGTTTATTCGGGCTTATACTTAGATTTGCATAGGTGAGAGTGGCTCAGTATCACCGACTCAATAAGGCTCCCATTTCAGGGATAGGAACGGGTAGATAGCTGGGGACATAGTCGTGCAAAAAGGAATTCACTCCTACCCGAATTAGGGATAGTAGAGAGGTTGTTCCCTTAAGTGCTGACTCTGGGGCTTGAATAAAGGGATCCTGCCCTCTCATTGGCCCGAGAGGGACTCGGTTTTATGGTTGGACCATAAACCAATTGTTCATTAGAGGATCAGTGGAACTTAAGGAACTAGAAGTACTATAGGGGCGAAACGGCTTTTTGACCTAGCTATAGCTACGAACAACCTGTGAAGGATCGACTTACTAATCATGGTTAAATCAAGTGGACGAAAATATATCTATAGTAAAGGGAGTGCAACTATCGGGCTATAGTGGAGTGTCCCGATAGTTAACGAATGTTGGCTAGCTTGGATAATGAGATTAGTCGGTTAGCCTCGAATCGTTGGAACAAAGCCTAGAACAAAAAGATAGGAAGCTTTGAATCGTTCAAAATCGGGAAAACGGGTATTATCGTAAATTGTGTTTGACACAAAAATTTAATTATGAATTAAATTAGAAAATGAGAGATGGAGTATTTAAAAGTGTTTTGAATACCATATATATATATTAGGAATCATATATAATTCATGGCATTAGGTGATAAAGATTAAATGGATTAATCATGTAAAAATTACTTTGAATTGTACCAATTTAATTGCCTAGAAATTAATTTCGATTTTGAATTGAAATAGGAATGAATTGATAGCTGAAAATTGAGAATTTAGATTCAATTATAAGTGGATTTAGTGGCATTCCCACTCTTGCATGTTGATGCACAGTGGAAAACAACACAACCATGCACTAGTTGCATGTGTTGTGAATTAAACACCTAGAATCCACTTTGAGTTGCAATTTCACCATGTGTCTAGTGTCATGAGGCTTCTCTTTGCATGGAAGATGTCTATATAAGAAGTATGAATCAGATTCAAAGGAGGTAGGTCCATTTTCCATATTGTTATGCTGCTGGATTTTGGTCTCAAACTCTCTCATCTCCATATATCTCTCTAGATTCCCTTCCCATTCCCTATCTCTATAGACTCCCACAAGTCGTTCTTCGCCCAAAGAATAGTAGGGAAGACACTAGAGGTGGTCCACACACCGTTCGTGATCAAAGGAATCAAAGGGAGTTGTTGAATCGGTCTCCAAAAGGTTGGTAAAATTCGGCTCTCTCCTTACGGTATTTGGACAGCATGTTTTCATTTTCTAAAATTGATGTAGTTAAGTGCCTCCGATCCTAAAATTTCTTTCACATGTGTTATATGAACACCTTCAAAGTTTCGGAGAGTTTGGAACTCAATGTTCGGCCCAATGACAGTTCTTTAGGTGGTTTGGACGACACATGGTCCCAAATTTACTCTGTTTAAGTTCTTTAGCGCTCGGAACCAAAAGTTCTTCCCAACGAGAGTTTATCATCTTTTTTGGATGAACTTAGTCCAACCTTTGCTTTGTTTGAGTTTCTGAGAGTTTTGAACTCAAAGTTCGGCCCAATGAGAGTTCTTTAGGTGGTTTGGACGACACATGGTCCAAACTTTACTCCGTTTAAGTTTTTGAGAGCTCGAAACCCAAAGTTCTTCCCAATGAGAGTTTGTCATCTAGTTTGGAAGAACTTGGTCCAAACTTTGATCTTTTTGAGTTTCTGAGAGTTTGGAACTAAACGTTTGGCCCAAGGAGAGATATTTAGGTGGTTTGGACGACACATGGTCCAAACTTTACTCCGTGTAAGTTTTTGAGTGCTCAGAACCCAAAGTTCGTCGCAATGAGAGTTTTTCATCTAGTTTGGACGAAGTTAGCCAAAAATTTGCTACGTTTGACTCTCAAGAGAGTTTGAAACTCAAAGTTCATCCGAATGGGAGTTCTTTAGGTGGTTTGGACGACACATGGTCCAAACTTTACTCCGTTAAAGTTTTTGAGAGCTCGGAACCCAAAGTTCTTCCTAATGAGAGTTTTTCATCTAATATGAACGAACAATGAGAGTTCTTTAGGTGCTTTCGACGACATATGGTCCAAACATTACTCCGTGTAAGTGTTTGAGAGCTCGGAACCCAAACTTCGTCCCCATGGGAGTTTTTCATCTAGTTTGGACGAACTTGGTCCAAACTTTTCTCTGTTTGAGTTTCGAAGAGTTTGGAACTCAACGTTCGGCCCAATGAGAGTTCTTTAGGTGGTTTGGACGACACATGGTCCAAACTTTACTCCGTTTAAGTTTTTGAGAGCTCGGAACCCAAACTTATTCCCAATGACAGTTTTTCATCTAGTTTGGACGAACTTGGTACAAACTTTGCTCTGTTTCCGTTTCAGAGAGTTTGGAACTCAAAGTTCGGCCCAATGAGAGTTCTTTAGGTGGTTTGGACGACACATGGTCCAAACTGTACTCCGTTTAAGTTTTTGATAGATCGGAACCCAAAGTTCTTCCGAATGAGAGTTTGTCATCTAGTTTGGATGAACTTGGTCCAAATTTTGATCCGTTTGAGTTTCGGAGAGTTTGGAACTAAACATTTGGCCCAAGGAGAGATATTTACGTGGTTTGGACGACACATGGTCCAAACTTTACTCCGTGTAAGTTTTTTAGTGCTCAGAACCCAAAGTTCGTTGCAATGAGAGTTTTTCATGTAGTTTGGACGAAGTTAGCCCAAACTTTGCTATGTTGGACTTTCAAGAGAGTTTGAAACTCAAAGTTCATCCCAATGAGAGTTCTTTAGGTGGTTTGGACGAAACATGGTCCAAACTTTACTCAGTTTAAGTTTTTGAGAGCTCGAAACCCAAAGTTCTTCCCAATGAGAGTATTTAATCTAGATTGGACGGACATGGTCCAAACTTTGCTCCGTTTGAGTTTCGGAGAATTTTGAACTCATAGTTTGGCCCAATGAGAGTTTGGAACTCAAAGTTCATCCCAATGAGAGTTCTTTTCGTGGTTTGGCCGACACATGGTCCAAACTATACTCCGTTTAAGTTTTTGAGAGTTCGGAACCAAAAGTTCATCCCAATGAGAGTTTTTCATCTAGTTTGGACCAACTTGTTCCAAGCTTTGGTCCGTTTGAGTTTTGGAGAGTTTGGAACTATAACTTCGACCCAATGAGAGTCTGGACGAAGTTGGTTAGAACTTTGCTCCGTTTGAGTTTCGAGAGAGTTTGGAACCCAAAGTTCTTCCCAATGAAAGTTTTTCATCTAGTTTGGACGAAGTTTTTTAAAACTTTGCTTCGTTTGAGTTTCCAGAGAGTTTGGAACTCAAAGTTCATCCCAATGAGAGTTCTTTTGGTGGTTTGGACGACAGATGGTCCAAACTTTACTCTGTTTATGTTTTTGGGAGATCGGAACCCAAAGTTCGTCCCAATGAGAGTTTTTCATCTAGTTTGGACGAAGTTTGTCAAAACTTTCCTTCGTTTGAGTTTCCAGAGAGTTTGGAACTCAAAGTTCATCCCTATGAGAGTTGTTTTGGTGGTTTGGCCGACACATGGTCCAAACTATACTCCATTTAAGTTTTTGAGACATCGGAACCAAAAGTTCATCCCAATGAGAGTTTTTCATCTAGTTTGGACGAACTTGGTCCAAGCTTTTCTCCGTTTGAGTTTCGTAGAGTTTAGAACTATAACTTCGGCCCAATCAGAGTGTTTAGGTGGTTTGAACAACACATGTCCAAACGTAGCTCCGTTTAAGTTTTTGAGAGCTTGCAACCCAAACTTCGCCCCAATAAGATTTTTTCATCTAGTTTGGACGAAGTTGGTCAGAACTTTGCTCCGTTTGAGTTTCGAGAGAGTTTGGAACCCAAAGTTCTTCCCAATGAAAGTTTTTCATCTAGTTTGGACGAAGTTGGTCAAAACTTTGCTCCGTTTGAGTTTTGAGAGAGTTTGGAACTCAAACTTCATCCCAATGAGAGTTCTTTAGGTGGTTTGGATGACACATGGTCCAAACTTTACTCTATTTAAGTTTTTTGGAGCTCGATACCCAAAGTTCGTCCCAATGAAAGTGTTTCATCTAGTTTGGACAAAGTTAGTCCAAACTTTGCTACGTTTGACTTTCAAGAGAGTTTGGAACTCAAACTTCATCCCAATGAGAGTTGTTTAGGTCGTTTGGACGACACATGGTCCAAACGTTGCTTCGTTTAAGTTTTTGAGAGCTCGGAACCAAAAGTTCATCCAATGAGAGTTTTTCATCTAGTTTGGACGAACTTTGTCCAAACATTCCTCCATTTGAGTTTCGAGAGAGTTTGGAACTATATGTTCGACCCAATGAGAGTTTTTTAGGTGGTTTGGATGACACATGTCCGAACGTTACTCCGTTTAAGTTTTGGAGAGCTTGCAACCCAAACTTCGTCCCAATGAGAATTTTTTATCTAATTTGGACAAAGTTGGTCCAAACTTTGCTGGTTTGACATCCGAGAGAGTTTGGAACTCAGACTTCATCCCAATGAGAGTTGTTTAGGTGGTTTGGACGACACATGGTCCAAACGTTACTCCGAAGTTTTTGACAGCACAGAACCCAAAGTTCTTCCCAATGAGAGTTTTTCATATACTTTGGACGAATTTGGTCAAAACGTTGCGTCGTTTGAGTTTCGAGAGAGTTTAGAACTCAAAGATCATCCCAACTTTACTCCGTTTAAGTTTTTGGGAGATTGGAACCCAAAGTTCGTCCGAATGAGAGTTTTTCATCTAGTTTGGATGAAGTTGGTCAAAACTTTGCTTCGTTTCAGTTTCCCTAGTTTGGAACTCAAAGTTCATCCCATTGAGAGTTCTTTTGGTGGTTTGGCCGACACATTGTCCAAACTATACTCCGTTTAAGTTTTTGAGAGCTCGGAACAAAAGGTCATCCCAAAGAGAGTTTTTTATCTAGTTTGGACGAACTTGGTCCAAGCTTTGCTCGGTTTGAGTTTTGGAGAGTTTGGAAATATAACTTCAGCCCAATGAGACTTTTTAGGTGGTTTGGACAACACATGTCCAAAAGTTACTCCGCTTAACTTTTTGAGAGCTTGCAACCCAAACTTCGTCCCAATGAGATTTTTTCATCTAGTTTGGACGAAGTTGGTCAGAACTTTGCTCCGTTTGAGTTTTCAAAGAGTTTGGAACCCAAAGTTCTTCCCAATGAAAGTTTTTCATCTAGTTTGGACGAAGTTTGTCAAAACTTTGCTTCGTTTGAGTTTCCAGGGAGTTTGGAACTCAAAGTTCATCCCAATGAGAGTTCTTTTGGTGGTTTGGATGACCCATGGTCCAAACTTTACTCCGTTTAAATTTTTGGGAGATCGGAACCCAAAGTTCGTCCCATTGACAGTTTTTCATCTAGTTTGGACGAAGTTTGTCAAAACTTTGCTTCGTTTGAGTTTCCAGAGAGTTCTGAACTCAAAGTTCATAACAATGAGAGTTGTTTTGGTGGTTTGGCCGACACATGGTCCAAACTATACTCCGTTTAAGTTTTTGAGAGCTCGGAACCAAAAGTTCATCCCAATGAGAGTTTTTCGTCTAGTTTGGACGAACTTGATCCAAGCTTTTCTTCGTAGAGTTTGGAACTATAACTTCGGCCCAATAAGAGTTTTTAGGTGGTTTGGACAACACATGTCCAAACGTAACTCCGTTTAAGTTTTTGAGAGATTGCAACCCAAACATCGTCCCAATGAAATTTTTTCATCTAGTTTGGACGAAGTTGGTCAAAACTTTGCTCTGTTTGAGTTTCGAGAGAGTTTGGAACCAAAAGTTCTTCCGTTTGAGTTTTGTGAGAGCTTGGAACTCGAACTTCATCCCAATGAGAGTTCTTTAGGTGGTTTGGATGACACATGGTCCAAACTTTACTCTATTTAAGTTTCTTGGAGCTCGATACCCAAAGTTCGTCCCAATGAAAGTTTTTCATCTAGTTTGGAAAAAGTTAGTCCAAACTTTGCTACGTTTGACTTTCGAGAGAGTTTGGAACTCAAACTTCATCCCAATGAGAGTTGTTTAGGTGGTTTGGACGACACATGGTCCAAACGTTACTTCGTTTAAGTTTTTGAGAGCTCAGAACCAAAAGTTCATCCCATGAGAGTTTTTCATCTAGTTTGGACGAACTTTGTCCAAACTTTGCTCCATTTGAGTTTCGAGAGAGTTTGGAACTATATGTTCGACCCAATGAGAGTTTTTTAGGTGGTTTGGACGACACATGTCCAAACGTTACTCCGTTTAAGTTTTTGAGAGCTTGCAACCCAAACTTCGTCCCAATGAGAATTTTTCATCTAGTTTGGACAAAGTTGGTCAAAACTTTGCTACGTTTGACTTTCGAGAGAGTTTGGAAATCAAACTTCATCCCAATGAGAGTTGTTTAGGTGGTTTGGACGACACATGGTCCAAACGTTACTCCGTTTAAGTTTTTGACAGCATGGAACCCAAAGTTCTTCCCAATGAGAGTTTTTCATATAGTTTGGACGAATTAGGTCAAAACGTTGCTTCGTTTGAGTTTCGAGAGAGTTTGGAACTCAAAGATCATCCCAATGAGAGTTCTTTAGGTGGTTTGGATGACACATGGTCCAAACTTTACTCTATTTAAGTTTTTTGGAGCTCGATACCCAAAGTTCGTCCAAATGAAAGTTTTTCATATAGTTTTGACAATGTTAGTCCAAACTTTGCTACGATTGACTTTCGAGAGAGTTTGGAACTCAAACTATATCCCAATGAGAGTTGTTTAGGTGGTTTGGACGACACATGGTCCAAACGTTACTTCGTTTAAGTTTTTGAGAGCTCGGAACCAAAAGTTCATCCCATGAGAGTTTTTCATCTAGTTTTGACGAACTTTGTCCAAACTTTGCTCCATTTGAGTTTCGAGAGAGTTTGGAACTATATGTTCGACCCAATGAGAGTTTATTATGTGGTTTGGACGACACATGTCCAAACGTTACTCCGTTTAAGTTTTTGAGAGCTTGCAACCCGAACTTCGTCCCAATGAGAATTTTTCATCTAGTTTGGACAAAGTTGGTCCAAACTTTGCTACGTTTGACTTTCGAGAGACTTTGGAACTCAAACTTCATCCCAATGAGAGTTGTTTAGGTGGTTTGGGCGACACATGGTCCAAACGTTACTCTGTTTAAGTTTTTGACAGCATGGAACCCAAAGTTCTTCCCAATGAGAGTTTTTCATATAGTTTGGACGAATTTGGTCAAAACGTTGCTTCGTTTGAGTTTTGAGAGAGTTTGGAACTCAAAGATCATCCTAATGAGAGTTCTTTAGGTGGTTTGGATGAAACATGGTCCAAACTTTAGTCCATTTATGTTTTTGAGAGCTCGACACCCAAAGTTCGTCCCAATGAAAGTTTTTCATCTACTTTCAACGAAGTTGGTCCAAACTTTGCTACGTTTGACTTTCGAGAGAGTTTGGAACTCAAAGTTCATCCCAATTAGAGTTGTTTTGGTAGTTTGGACGACACATAGTCCAAACGTTACTTCGTTTAAGTTTTTGATGAAGTTGGTAAGAACTTTGTTCCGTTTGAGTTTCGAGAGAGTTTGGAACTCAAAGATCATCCGAATGAGAGTTCTTTAGGTGGTTTGGACAACACATGGTCCAAACTTTACTTCGTTTAAGTTTTTGAGAGCTCAGAACCCAAAGTTCGTCCCAATGAGAGTTTTTCATCTAGTTATGACAACGTCACTCCAAACATTGCTACGTTTGACTTTCGAGAGAGTTTGGAACTAAAACTTCATCCCAATGAGAGTTCTTTAGGTTGTTTGGACGACACATGTCCAAACGTTACTCCGTTTAAGTTTTTTAGAGCTTGCAACCCAAACTTCGTCCCAATGAGAATTTTTCATCTAGTTTGGACAAAGTTGGTCCAAACTTTGCTATGTTTGACTTTCGGGAGAGTTTGGAACTCAAACTTCATCCCAATGAGAGTTGTTTAGGTGGTTTGGACGACACATGGTCCAAACGTTACTCCGTTTAAGTTTTTGACAGCATGGAACCCAAAGTTCTTCCCAATGAGTGTTTTTCATATAGTTTGGACGAATTTTGTCAAAACGTTGCTTCGTTTGAGTTTCGAGAGAGTTTGGAACTCAAAGATCATCCCAATGAGAGTTCTTTAGGTGGTTTGGATGACACATGGTCCAAACTTTACTCTATTTAAGTTTTTTGGAGCTCGATACCCAAAGTTCGTCCCAATGAAAGTTTTTCATATAGTTTTGACAAAGTTAGTCCAAACTTTGCTACGTTTGACTTTCGAGAGAGTTTGGAACTCGAACTTCATCCCAATGAGAGTTATTTAGGTGGTTTGGACGACACATGGTCCAAACGTTACTTCGATTAAGTTTTTGAGAGCTCAGAACCAAAAGTTCATCCCATGAGAGTTTTTCATCTAGTTTTGACGAACTTTTTCCAAACTTTGCTCCATTTGAGTTTCGAGAGAGTTTGGAACTATATGTTCAACCCAATGAGAGTTTATTATGTGGTTTGGACGACACATGTCCAAACGTTACTCCGTTTAAGTTTTTGAGAGCTTGCAACCCAAACTTCGTCCCAATGAGAATTTTTCATCTAGTTTGGACAAAGTTGGTCCAAACTTTGCTACGTTTGACTTTCGAGAGACTTTGGAACTCAAACTTCATCCCAATGAGAGTTGTTTAGGTGGTTTGGACGACACATGGTCCAAACGTTACTCCGTTTAAGTTTTTGACAACATGGAACCCAAAGTTCTACCTAATGAGAGTTTTTCATATAGTTTGGACGAATTTGGTCAAAACGTTGCTTCGTTTGAGTTTTGAGAGAGTTTGGAACTCAAAGATCATCCTAATGAGAGTTGTTTAGGTGGTTTGGATGACACATGGTCCAAACTTTAGTCCATTTAAGTTTTTGAGAGCTCGATACCCAAAGTTCGTCCCAATGAAAGGTTTTCATCTACTTTCAACGAAGTTCGTCCAAACTTTGCTACGTTTGACTTTCGAGAGAGTTTGAAACTCAAAGTTCATCCCAATTAGAGTTGTTTAGGTGGTTTGGACGACACATAGTCCAAACGTTACTCCATTTAAGTTTTTGAGAGCACGAAACCCAAAGTTCTTCATAATGAGAGCTTTTCATCAAGTTTGGACGAAGTTGGTCAAAACTTTGCTCCGTTTTAGTTTCGAGAGAGTTTGGAACTCAAAGTTAATCCCAATGAGAGTTCTTTAGGTGGTTTGGATGACACATGGTCCAAACTTTACTCCATTTAAGTTTTTGAGAGCTCGATACCCAAAGTTCGTGCCAATGAAATTTTTTCATCCAGTTTGGACGAAGTTGGTCCAAACTTTGCTACGTTTGACTTTCGGGAGAGTTTGGAACTCAAAGTTCATCCCAGTTAGAGTTGTTTAGGTTGTTTGGACGACACATGTCCAAACGTTACTCCGTTTAAGTTTTTGAGAGCTCGGAACCAAAAGTTCATATAGTTTGGACGAATTTTGTCAAAACGTTGCTTCGTTTGAGTTTCGAGAGAGTTTGGAACTCAAAGATCATCCCAATGAGAGTTCTTTAGGTGGTTTGGATGACACATGGTCCAAACTTTACTCTATTTAAGTTTTTTGGAGCTCGATACCCAAAGTTCGTCCCAATGAAAGTTTTTCATATAGTTTTGACAAAGTTAGTCCAAACTTTGCTACGTTTGACTTTCGAGAGAGTTTGGAACTCGAACTTCATCCCAATGAGAGTTATTTAGGTTGTTTGGACGACACATGGTCCAAACGTTACTTCGATTAAGTTTTTGAGAGCTCGGAACCAAAAGTTCATCCCATGAGAGTTTTTCATCTAGTTTTGACGAACTTTTTCCAAACTTTGCTCCATTTGAGTTTCGAGAGAGTTTGGAACTATATGTTCGACCCAATGAGAGTTTATTATGTGGTTTGGACGACACATGTCCAAACGTTACTCCGTTTAAGTTTTTGAGAGCTTGCAACCCAAACTTCGTCCCAATGACAATTTTTCATCTAGTTTGGACAAAGTTGGTCCAAACTTTGCTACGTTTGACTTTCGACAGACTTTGGTACTCAAACTTCATCCCAATGAGAGTTGTTTAGGTGGTTTGGACGACACATGGTCCAAACGTTACTCCGTTTAAGTTTTTGACAGCATGGAACCCAAAGTTCTTCCCAATGAGTGTTTTTATATAGTTTGGACGAATTTTGTCAAAACGTTGCTTCGTTTGAGTTTCGAGAGAGTTTGGAACTCAAAGATCATCCCAATGAGAGTTCTTTAGGTGGTTTGGATGACACATGGTCCAAACTTTACTCTATTTAAGTTTTTTGGAGCTCGATACCCAAAGTTCGTCCCAATGATAGTTTTTCATATAGTTTTGACAAAGTTAGTCCAAACTTTGCTACGTTTGACTTTCGAGAGAGTTTGGAACTCAAAATTCATCCCAATGAGAGTTATTTAGGTGGTTTGGACGACACATGGTCCAAACGTTACTTCGATTAAGTTTTTGAGAGCTCGGAACCAAAAGTTCATCCCATGAGAGTTTTTCATCTAGTTTTGACGAACTTTGTCCAAACTTTGCTCCATTTGAGTTTCGAGAGAGTTTGGAACTATATGTTCGACCCAATGAGAGTTTATTATGTGGTTTGGACGACACATGTCCAAACGTTACTCCGTTTAAGTTTTTGAGAGCTTGCTACCCAAACTTCGTCCCAATGAGAATTTTTCATCTAGTTTGGACAAAGTTGGTCCAAACTTTGCTACGTTTGACTTTCGACAGACTTTGGTACTCAAACTTCATCCCAATGAGAGTTGTTTAGGTGGTTTGGACGACACATGGTCCAAACGTTACTCCGTTTAAGTATTTGACAGCATGGAACCCAAAGTTCTTCCTAATGAGAGTTTTTCATATAGCTTGGACGAATTTAGTCAAAACGTTGCTTCGTTTGAGTTTTGAGAGAGTTTGGAACTCAAAGATCATCCGAATGAGAGTTCTTTAGGTGGTTTGGACAACACATGGTCCAAACTTTACTTCGTTTAAGTTTTTGAGAGCTCAGAACTCAAAGTTCGTCCCACTGAGAGTTTTTCATCTAGTTATGACAACGTCACTCCAAACTTTGCTACGTTTGACTTTCGAGAGAGTTTGGAACTAAAACTTCATCCCAATGAGAGTTCTTTAGGTTTTTTGGACGACACATGTCCAAACGTTACTCCGTTTAAGTTTTTTAGAGCTTGCAACCCAAACTTCGTCCCAATGAGAATTTTTCATCTAGTTTGGACAAAGTTGGTCCAAACTTTGCTATGTTTAACTTTCGAGAGAGTTTGGAACTCAAACTTCATCCCAATGAGAGTTGTTTAGGTTGTTTGGACGACACATGGTCCAAACGTTACTCCGTTTAAGTTTTTGACAGCATGGAACCCAAAGTTCTTCCCAATGAGTGTTTTTCATATAGTTTGGACGAATTTTGTCAAAACGTTGCTTCGTTTGAGTTTCGAGAGAGTTTGGAACTCAAAGATCATCCCAATGAGAGTTCTTTAGGTGGTTTGGATGACACATGGTCCAAACTTTACTCTATTTAAGTTTTTTGGAGCTTGATATCCAAAGTTCGTCCCAATGAAAGTTTTTCATATAGTTTTGACAAAGTTAGTCCAAACTTTGCTACGTTTGACTTTCGAGAGAGTTTGGAACTCGAACTTCATCCCAATGAGAGTTATTTAGGTGGTTTGGACGACACATGGTCCAAACGTTACTTCGATTAAGTTTTTGAGAGCTCGGAACCAAAAGTTCATCCCATGAGAGTTTTTCATCTAGTTTTGACGAACTTTGTCCAAACTTTGCTCCATTTGAGTTTCGAGAGAGTTTGGAACTATATGTTCGACCCAATGAGAGTTTATTATGTGGTTTGGACGACACATGTCCAAACGTTACTCCGTTTAAGTTTTTGAGAGCTTGCAACCCAAACTTCGTCCCAATGAGAATTTTTCATCTAGTTTGGACAAAGTTGGTCCAAACTTTGCTACGTTTGACTTTCGACAGACTTTGGTACTCAAACTTCATCCCAATGAGAGTTGTTTAGGTGGTTTGGACGACACATGGTCCAAACGTTACTCCGTTTAAGTTTTTGACAGCATGGAACCCAAAGTTCTTCCTAATGAGAGTTTTTCATATAGCTTGGACGAATTTAGTCAAAACGTTGCTTCGTTTGAGTTTTGAGAGAGTTTGGAACTCAAAGATCTATATATGTATTATGAATCATATATATGGAATTGCACAAGATAACAAAGATTAATTAGATTAATCATATCAAAAATTAATTTGAAAATTTTCAAATTAATTACCAAGCAATCAATTTCAATTTAGAATTGAAATTGGGGGTAATTTGCAAGCTTGAAATTTGATTTCAATTTCAATTTAGTGGATTTAGTTGGAAATCCACTTAATGCATGATCATTCAAAGTGGAAAGACAACTCACTCATGCATTGTTGCATGTCTTGTGTAATGTACACCTAGATTTCACTTGAGCTTGCAAATATATCATGTGTCTTGTGTCTTGAGGCTTGGCTTTGCATGGAGAATGTCTTTAAAAGGATTTTGAATCATATTCAAACACAAGAGAGTCATTTCCTTAATGTTATGCTGCTGGAATTTGGACTCAAAGTTCTCTCATCTCTCATTCTTCTCCATTGTTTGATGCTTCAAGCATTCCCTTCCCATTCCCTATCTTATATAGACTCCCACAAGTCGTTCTTGGCCCAGAGTATAGTGGGGAAGACTCTAGAGGTTGTCCAAGGAGCATAGGAGAGGCAAACACCACAAGGAGTTCAACATAAGTGAGCTACAAAGGTTGGTGTTTTCAACTCTCTATTCTGTCTTTTCTAGAACATGCATGCTTTAGGAGTAAAATTGAATGTCTTAAGTGCTTTCGATCTTCAATTGCTTCCGCATGTGTAATATGTACACCTTCAATTGGTATCAGAGCATGATTAGAGCACTTAATTCGTTTTAATTTTGCTTTGGTGGGTACCATTTTGAAATTGAATTTTTTGTGTGCTAAAATGGAAGTGTTCTGGTTTGGCAATTTTTTGAGCATTCAAACCTTAATGAAATTGTAATTGCTCGGATATGTAAGAGCGTTAATGTGTGTACTATAGTCTGTAATTTTTATAGAGTCATTAGAGTCCATATAGGCTGTAAAATTGAAGAAAAACCGGAGAAGACGCAGCAGAAAATGAAAATTCCAGCAAGCTGTTTTTTAATTCGAGCAGCAGTTTTTTTTCATTCCGGTTCAGCTGCTGCCTTTTGGTCCGGCTCAGTCTGTTGCAGCCTCATTTCACTCATTGCATGGCCGGTTCATTGCTTGGATGAGCGGTTCGGGATGGTTCGTGAAGCTCGGGCGTGTTGCAAGTTTATTTATTTATTATTATTGTAATAATTAGTGAAATTGCTTGTGTTTTTTTAAAAATTGTCAAACTATTCCATTTTAGCTTGATTTAATTACTTTATGCATTGTGAATGTATGATTTAATTAAATGGATGTATGTGCATTATGAGCATGACATATAGTTTTAAAACCCCACCATAGGAAAGCATGTTCATGCATTTGTTTAATTTTAATAAGTGTTATTGATTAATTCAAATGCATGAGGGAAATTTCATGTTTAATTAATATAAGTGTTGTATTAATTTAGGGAGATTCATGCTTGAATGGTTAATTAAAATTGATTATTCTTATAATAGTTATAATTATTAATTGATAAAATTAACCAAGCATAAGCATGAAATTTCATTAGTTTGATTATAAGTGTTATTCTCAAATTAGGCTTGTTATGGATTGTTTTTATAATTGTTATAAAAAGAGATAGAAATCGAAAATCTATAACAAGATTAAGTGCATGCTCACTTAGGTTAATGAACCTTCAACGATTCGATCAACTTGCATAGTTTAGGTCGATATCTTGTAAAACAATGGTTACGAGAGAACTCACCCGACAAGATGCTGTCTAAGGCTGGAGGTATTTAAGTTGACGGTTTACGGAACACCTCCTACCTGGGCATCGAGTCGGTTCTTGAGTTAAGTTAACTCGAGTTTTATGAGCATGCGTGAGCGGTGTGAGGTTTTAAAGTGTTATCACCTAGACATCGTAGTATAAAGCGTTATACAAACCTAGACATAGGTTGTTTCTAAATGGTGCTTTTCTTATAACTTGAATGATTGATTGTTATATGCTTTTAAACACCATTAGAAAGCATGTTATAGGGTTAATTCATTAAAAGTTATAAGAGTTATAATAGTTAATGAATACAGTCCATAAAACCTATAACAAAGAGTTGCATGCTAACATAGGATCTTAGGATCTTATCATTCTTTAAATGGTTTAAAATGAAATAGATCTAAGATCGCCTTTTCTAATAGGATTAGAAATATGTCTTACTTTGTTTTTTTTTTTTTTGAATAGTTTTAAAATTTGAGTAAGTAGGACATAAGACCTTGGTTATAAGGGAACTCTCCCGGCAAATGGTTCTGAACCTGAGTTGAATTAACCAAAGTCTTACTAGCATGCAATGTCACTAGGTTATTAAAACAGTTTAATTCACCTAGACATTTAGTGTAAAGACCTAGTTTAATAAGGCATAGACTTAGATAGATTCATTTAGCCGGAATTTACCTAAGTAATAGACCCTAAAACTTTACGACACTTTAGTGGGAGGAAAAGTATAGAAACGAAATATTCATATTAAGTTTCTACTCTCACGTCCCCCTGAGTTCACACCGTGAGATCCATGCTTGGCCTCGAGGCGCCCTGGGAGCGTCCCCCTACGGATGGTGTTTGCATGGGTTAATATCGAGGTGAATGGGGAAAGTGTTCATAGTAAGTGGGAGAAGGAAACGTGTCAAACGTATCCTGCGGTCTCCATCATTAGGTTGCACCGTGAGATTCCTATGCGCTGCCTGCGAGTCGCCCTGGGAGCGATCACCCTACGGAGGGCTTGCGCATGGATTCAGAACAACGCAAACTCCAGAAATGGATAGGGTTTCCTAGGGCCATTCCCAACATTAGCTCTTCCCTATGGTGGCAATGTTGGGGCCGCCCTCTGCAATCCGAAAATGATGGGTAACACTTACAAGATGGTCTTGACCAAATTAACGTTAGCTAATAACTATTGGAGTAAGAGTTATTCTGGGAATAGTATTTGGCCGAGATTGTCTCGATTTAGAGGAGGAGTAGCTGACTGCCCTACGGTAGCGGTTATTCTAAACCCCTGAAGTATCGTTGCAAAATAAATCAATTGTATACATGGGTCGATGATTGCTTTTGCTAAATCTGATTGGATAAATGTGATTAATGGGTTTAGTGCATGTTTCTAATAGAGATTAATTTGTTTGTTTCAACAATATGTCGAAAAACGTATGTGCTTTGTCAAATGCCAAATTAAACGGTTTAGTACATTCGACTAAGAATACTTGCTTAAACGCTAAACACGTGGCAAAGAATTTAGGTTTGGTCTCAACCAAGGAATGTCCTCAAACTAACTCCGTAGCCAAGAAAAACATGATCCACGACTCTAAATGTGATTTATTAGTCTTGGAAACGTGTTTAGTGGAAAACGACGATTCTGCCTGGATACTCGATTCAGGTGCCACTAATCACGTATGTTCTTCATTTCAAGGAATGAGATCCTGGCAACAGCTAATAGCTGGAGAGATGACTCTTAAAGTTGGAACAGGAGAAGTCATCTTGGCTATTGCAGTGGGAGACATAAAATTATTCTTCACCAAGGAACGCTACATGATATTAGATAATGTGTACATAGTTTCGAAGATTAAAAGAAATTTGATTTCTTTATCTTGTTTATTAGAACAAGGTTACTCAATTTCTTTTTCTGTTAATGAAGCGTTCATAACTAAAAGAGGTATTGATGTTTGCTCTGCAAACTTGAAGAATAAATTATATGTTTTGAGACCAATTGAGTCTAAAGCTATTTTAAATCACGAGATGTTTAAAACCGCTGAGACTCAACCTAAAAAGCAAAGAGTTTCTCAAGATACCTATCTCTGGCACTTGAGGTTAGGGCATATCAACCTCAATAGGATTGGAAGATTGGTCAAGAGTGGACTTCTAAACAAGTTAGAAGACGACTCGTTACCTCCTTGTGAATCATGCCTTGAGGGAAAGATGACAAAACGACCTTTTACTGGAAAAGGTTATCGTGCCAAAGAGCCCTTAGAGCTCATTCATTCGGACCTCTGTGGACCAATGAACATTAGAGCTCGAGGAGGGTACGAATATTTCATCAGTTTCATTGATGATTATTCGAGGTATGGCTATCTCTACCTGATGCATCATAATTCTGAAGCTTTTGAAAAGTTCAAGGAGTATAAGGCCGAGGTTGAGAACCTATTAGGTAAGACGATAAAAACACTTCGATCCGATCGAGGTGGAGAGTATATGGACTTAAGTTTTCAAGACTATTTGAAAGAGCATGGAATTACGTCCCAACTCTCAGCCCCTGGTACACCTCAGTAAAACGGTGTATCAGAAAGGAGAAACAGAACTTTGTTGGACATGGTTCGTTCGATGATGAGTTATGCTCAGTTGCCTAACTCGTTTTGGGGTTATGCAGTAGAGACTGCAGTTAATATCTTGAACGTAGTTCCCTCAAAGAGTGTTTCTGAAACACCATTTGAGCTCTGGAAAGGTCATAAAGCTAGTTTACGACATTTCATAATTTGGGGATGTCCTGCATACGTGCTAGAAGCAAACCCAAAGAAATTGGAGCCTCGTTCTAGATTTTGCCTATTTATAGGCTATCCCAAAGAAACGAGAGGTGGATACTTCTTCGATCCAGAGGAAAATAAAGTACTTGTATCGACAAATGCTACATTCCTAGAAGAAGACCACCTCAGAGATCACAAGCCACGTAGTAAAGTCGTTTTAAGTGAACTATCTAACGAAGCTACAGAAACATCAACAAGAGTTGTTGATGATACTGGCACCTCGAGTCAATCACGTCCTTCTCAAGAAATAAGAGGACCTCGACGTAGTGGGAGGGTTGTTAGACAGCCTGATCGCTATTTGGGTTTAACTGAAACTCCAGTCGTCATACCTGATGACGGGATCGAGGATCCATTAACCTTTAAACAGGCAATGGATGACGTTGACAAGAACGAGTGGATTAAAGCCATGGACTTAGAGATCGAGTCCATGCATTTTAATTCAGTATGGGATCTTGTAGATCAACCTGAAGGGGTTAGACCCATAGGGTGCAAATGGATCTACAAGAGAAAACGAGACGCTGCTGGAAAGGTATAGACCTTTAAGGCACGACTTGTGGCAAAGGGTTTTAACCAGCGGGAGGGGATTGACTATGAAGAGACCTTCTCCCCTGTTGCCATGTTAAAGTCGATCCGGATACTTTTCTCCATTGCCACGTTTTACGATTATGAAATATGGCAAATGGATGTTAAGAATGCCTTTCTGAACGGTAATCTTGAAGAAAGTATCTACATGTCTCAGCCAGAGGGGTTCATAGCTCAGGATCAAGAGCAAAAAGTTTGCAAGCTTAAACGATCCATTTATGGATTAAAACAAGCGTCTAGATCTTGGAATATAAGATTTGATACTGCGATCAAATCTTATGGCTTTGAACAAAACGTTGATGAGCCTTGTGTTTACAAAAGGATCATCAACAGCTCTATAGCTTTCTTAGTACTGTATGTGGATGATATCCTACTCATCGGGAATGATGTAGGTTATCTAACTGACATTAAACTATGGCTAGCAACTTAATTCCAAATGAAAGATTTGGGTGAGGCACAATTTATTTTAGGAATCCAAATTGTTCGAAACCGAAAGAACAAAACGCTAGCCCTGTCTCAAGCGTCTTATATCGACAAATTGTTGGTTAGATATAAAATGCAAAATTCCAAGAAAGGATTATTACCTTTCAGGCACGGAATTAACTTGTCTAAGGAACAGTGTCCTCAGACACCTCAAGAAGTTGAGAACATGAGACGTTTTCCCTATGCCTCTGCAGTAGGTAGCCTAATGTATGCCATGTTGTGTACAAGGCCTAACATTTGTTATGCAGTAGGGATTGTCAGTAGATATCAATCCAATCCAGGATTTGATCATTGGACAGCAGTTAAAAGTATCCTCAAATATCTAAGGAGAACGAGGGACTATATGCTCGTGTATGGTTCGAAGGATTTGATCCTTACAGGATACACTGATTCTGACTTTCAAACTGATAAAGATTCGAGGAAATCTACATCGGGGTCAGTATTCACTCTAAATGGAGGAGCAATAGTATGGCGCAGCATCAAGCAAGGATGCATTGCAGACTCGACCATGGAGGCTGAATATGTAGCCGCTTGCGAAGCAGCAAAAGAGGCAGTATGGCTCAGGAAGTTCCTAACTGACTTGGAAGTCGTTCCAAATATGCATCTGCCTATCATCTTGTATTGTGATAATAGCAGCGCAGTTGCAAACTCAAAGGAACCTCGCAGCCATAAGAGAGGCAAGCACATCGAAAGGAAATACCATCTCATTAGGGAGATTGTGCACCGAGGAGACGTGATCGTCACGAAGATAGCGTCGGAGCACAACATTGCTGATCCATTCACGAAGGCTCTCACGGCTAAAGTGTTCGAGAGTCATCTAGAAGGTCTAGGTCTGCGAGATATGTACGAGAAATAATCTAGGTCAAGTGGGAGAATTGTAACCGGTATATCGATACCTTAGTATACTGGGTATTTAGATGCCCTAGTTTATTGTATTTTTACTCCGTTATTAATACAAGTATTTATTCATCCACTGCTGTTATAGATTATAGTACATCCCACTAAACTAGAGTTTTAGTTCAAGTGGGAGATTGTTGGGATTGGTGCCCTAAAACTCGTAGATAATGAATGTTAAACGAATTATATACTTATTCGATAAAGGTGTTATCAAGATTGATTCAGTAAAAGTCATTACTGAATAAATTAAATTGCACATATATAACCCAAATCCAATAAACTAAGATCCATGGCTATAGGATGAACACTTGAGCTTTATGTAGAGACATAAAAGTTGATCAAGCTTGAGTAATAGCCAAAACGGTCTATAGTATAGGAATAGGGTTGGGTACCTTATTCTAGAGACACTATGAGACGCGGCCCACTTTATAGATGGTATAGACGATGTGATCCTAAATCGTCCATGTAGAGACATGCGAGTGGGGGTGTCCTATGCAATGAGTTTGCATAAGACCAGGACCGAGAAATAAGTCGCTCTCGCTTTATAACACCGTTTACTGACGAGACTGACTATTTCATGTGATGACCTAGTGTAACTCGATCTTAATCCTGAGCTAACTATGAACTCCTGTTTATTCGGACTTATCCTTAGATCTGCATAGGTGAGAGTGACTCAGTATCGCCGACTCAATAAGCCTACCATTTCAGGGATAGGAACGGGTAGATAGCTGGGGACATAGTCGTGCAATAAGGAATTCACTCCTACCCGAATAAGGGATAGTAGAGAGGTTGTTCCCTTAAGTGCTGACTCTGGGGCTTGAACAAAGGGATCCCGCCCTCTCATTGGCCCGAGAGGGACTCGGTTTATTGGTTGGACCATAAACCAATTGTTCATTAGAGGATCAGTGGGACTTAAGGAACTAGAAGTACTATAGGGGTAAAACGGCTTATTGACCTAGCTATACCTACGAACAACCTATGAAGGATCGACTTACTAATAATGGTTAAATCAAGTGGACGGAAATATATCTATAGCGAGGGGAGTGCAACTATCAGGCTATAGTGGAGTGTCCCGATAGTTAACGAATGTTGGCTAGCTTGGACAATGAGATTAGTCGGTTAGCCTCGAATCGTTGGAGCCCATGATCTATAGGTCCATTAGGTCCCCCTACTAGGTCATATCGGAATTAGGCATAGAACAAAAGATAGTAAGCTTTGAATCGTTCAAAATCGGGAAAAGGGGTATTATCGTAAATTGTGTTTGAAACAATAATTTAATTATGAATTAAATTAGAAAATGAGAGATGAAGTATTTAAAAGTGTTTTGAATACTATATATATGTATTAGGAATCATATATATGGAATTGCACAAGATAACAAAGATTAATTAGATTAATCATATCAAAATTAATTTGAAAATTTTCAAATTAATTACCAAGCAATCAATTTCAATTTAGAATTGAAATTAGGGGTAATTTGCAAGCTTGAAATTTGATTTCAATTTGAATTTAGTGGATTTAGTTTGAAATCCACTTAATGCATGATCATTCAAAGTGGAAAGACAACTCACTCATGCATTGTTGCATGTCTTGTGTAATGTACACCTAGAATCCACTTGAGCTTGCAAATATATCATGTGTCTTGTGTCTTGAGGCTTGGCTTTGCATGGAGAATGTCTTTAAAAGGAGTTTGAATCATATTCAAACACAAGAGAGCCATTTCCTTAATGTTATGCTGCTGGAATTTGGACTCAAAGTTCTCTCATCTCTCATTCTTCTCCATTGTTTGATGCTTCAAGCATTCCCTTCCCATTCCCTATCTTATATAGACTCCCACAAGTCGTTCTTGGCCTGGAGTATAGTGGGGAAGACTCTACAGGTTGTCGAAGGAGCATAGGAGAGGCAAACACCACAAGGAGTTCAACATAAGTGAGCTACAAAGGTTGGTGTTTTCTAAACTCTCTATTCTGTCTTTTCTAGAACATGCATGCTTTAGGAGTAAAATTGAATGTCTTAAGTGCTTTCGATCTTCAATTGCTTCCGCATGTGTAATATGTACACCTTCAAATTATGAATTAAATTAGGAATTGAGAGATGAGGTATTTAAAAGTGTTTTAAATACCATATATATGTATTAGGAATAATATATAATTCATGGCATTAGGTGATAAAGATTGATTGGATCAATCATATCAAAATTACTTGGAAATGTCCCAATTAATTGCCTAGAAATCAATTTCAATTTTGAATTGAATTTGAAATGAATTGAAAGTTGAAAATTCACAATTAGGATTCAATTCATAGTGGATTTAGTGGTTTTTCCACTCTAGCATAATGATACATAGTGGAAAACAACACAAACATGCATTAGATGCATGTGTTGTGAAGTAGACACCTAGAATCCACTTTGAGTTGCATCTTGACTATGTGGCTAAGTGTCATGAAGCTTGTCTTTGCATGGGAGAGGTCTATAAAAGAGGCTTGAATTAGATTCAAGATTAGAAAGCTTTCATTTATTGTTATGCTGCAAATTTTCTCCCTCATTTTCTCTCTCATTTCATCTCCTTCCAAAAGCTTGTACCATCAAGCATTTCATTCCTATTTCTTTCTTCTATAGACTCCCACAAGTCTTTCTAGGCTCAAGAGAATATTAGGGAAGACACAAAAGGTTGTCCAAGAGAAGTTGGAGAAAAATAATATCACAAGGATTCCCTTACAAGTGAGCATCAAAGAGGTTGGTACTCATTTACTCTCTTTTCTACCCTTTCTAGAACATGCATGCTTTAGAAGTAAAATTGAATGTCTTAAGTGCTTTCGATCTTCAATTGCTTCCGCATGTGTTATATGAACACCTTCAATTTGTATCAGAGCACGATTAGAGTACTTAATTCGTTTTAATTTTGCTTTGGTGGGTACCATTTTGAAATTGAATTTTCTGTGTGATAAAATGGAAGTGTTCTGGTTTGGCAATTTTTTGAGCATTCAAACGTTCATGAAATTGTAATTTCTCAGATATGTAAGAGCGTTAATGTGTGTACTATAGTCTGTAATTTTTATAGAGTCATTAGAGTCCATATAGGTTGTAAAATCGAAGAAAAACCGGAGAAGACGCAACAGAAAAGGAATATTCCAGCAGGAGTTTTTTTTTTCTTCTTCTTTTTCGGGTCCGGTTCGGTCTGCTGCAGCTTATTTACTCATTTTTTAAGGCTGGTTCACTCCATGAAGGGTCGGTTCGTGAAGCTCGAGATTGATTCAAGAAAATTTTATTAATTATTCTTGTAATAATTAGTTAATTGTTTGTTTTTGAATTGCCAAACCATTCCATTTTAGCTTGATTTAATTTCTTCTAGGCATTTAGAATATATGGTTTAATTGGATTAAACGTGCATTATGAGCATGCCATATAGTTTAAAATTCCACTATAGGAAAGCATGATCATGCATTTTTATTTTTAATAACTGTTATTAATAATTCAAATGCATAAGGAAAATTTCATGTTAAATTAATATAAATGTTGTATTGATTTAGGGAGATTCATGCTTGAATGGTTAATTAAAATTGGTTAATTGATATAAAAGTTATATTAATCAAAAGATAAAATTAACCTAGCATGAAGCATTAAATTTCCTTAGAATTTTGTTTATAAGAGTTATATTCAAAAGGCAAGGTTGTTATAGTTTAGATTTATAATTGTTATAAATCACATAGAAATCTAAAATCTATAACAAAGAAAAAGGTGCATGCTCACTTAGGGTTAATTTGATCCAACTCTCGATCGATTTCAATTAGATTCAAATAGGTCGATAAACTTATAAAACATAGGTTACATGAGAACTCACCCGACGAGATGTTGTCTAAGGCTGGAGGTATTTAAGTTGACGGTTTACGGAACACCTCCTACCTGGGCATCGAGTCGGTTCTTGAGTTAAAGTTAACCCAGATTTATGAGCATGCACGTGTGCGATGTGAGGTTTTAATCGTTATCACCTAGACATCGTAGGATTAAAAGAACTTAGACTTAGGGTTATTCAATTAGCCGAAATTCGCCTAAGTATAAGTATACCCAAAACCGTTTAAAATACTTAGTGGGAGGGGAGAGATATATCAAATCCATTTCCCTATCACGTTCTCCCTTTTGTTCACAAGGTGAGATTTATGCTTGGCCTCGTGTTGATTATACCTCGACTGCTCCATTCGGAAGGTTTTTTGCATAAATCAATAACAAGGTGAATGGAGAAAGTATTTATAGTAAGTGAGTGAAGGAAGTGTGTCAACACATCCTGCGGTCTCCTCCGTTAGGTTGCATCGTGAGATTTCCATGTTGCGCCTGCTTGTATGCCCTGGAGCTACTAACCATTCGGAGGGTTGTAACATGGAGATCGGAACAACGCAAACTCCAGAGATGGATAGGATTACTTAGGACCATTTCCATCATTAGCTTTTCTATTTGGTAGCATTGTTGGGGCCGTTCTCTATAATCTTAAAACGGAGGGTCACACTTACAATGATTACTAAGTGTTAGTATATTCCTGACGAAACGTAACGATAACTAAATAACTATAGGAATAAGAGTTATTCTGGGATTAGTATTTAGTCACGAACGTCTTGGTTTAGTGAAGGAGTAAATGACTACCCCTCGGTAGCGGTTGCTCTAACTCACTAAAGTCTCGTTGCAAAATAATAATCCTGGGTACATTATTACTTTTGCTAAAATCTGATTGGATTTTTTGTTTAAAAATAGTTAATAAGCAGTTTCTAATAGTTTTGTTTAATTTTTCAGCATGTCTAGCTCACTAGTATAATTACTCGCTTCGGATAAGCTTAACGGGGATAACTATGGAACTTTGAAGTCTAATCTGAACACAATACTAGTAATCGAGGATCTTAGATTTGTCTTTACCGATGAGTGTCCACCTAACCCTGGCTCGTCAACAAACCGAATTGTTCGGCAAACATACGAGAAATGGACTCGAGCTAATTATAAAGCAAGAGTCTATATTTTAGCAAGCATTTCGGATGTCTTGTCGAAAAAGCACGAGAGGATGGTCACCGCAAAGGAGATCATGACTTCGTTACAGGGTATGTTTGGACAACCGTCCTCACAAATCCGGCACGAATCTCTCAAGAATGTTTACAATTCCCGAATGAAGGAAGGTACTTTTGTTAGGGAACATGTTTTGAACATGATGGTTCAGTTTAACATTGCTGAAGTAAACGGTGCTACAATTGACGAGGGTAGTCAAGTAAGTTTCATAATGGAGTCTCGTTCGAAGAGCTTTATTCAGTTCAGGACAAACGCTGCCATGAACAAAATAGACTTTGTTGGGTTTAATGTCCTATAAACTCGTAGTTTGTAAATCATTAAACATATTCTATTTCCAATAAAGACGTTATTGAGGTTATTCAGTAAAAGATGTTATTGAATATGTAAACTTCGTCCAAACTTTAATCCGTTTGAGTTTCAGAGTGTTTGGAACTCGAAGTTCCGCCCAATGAGAGTGCATTAGGTGGTTTGGACGGCACAAGGTCCAAACGTTACTCCGTTTATGTTTTTGAGAGCTCAGAACCCAAAGTTCGTCCCAATGAGAGTTTTTCATCTAGTTTGGACGAAGTTGGTCCAAACTTTGTTGTGTTTGACTTTCGAGAGAGTTTGAAACTCAAAGTTCACCCCAATGAGAGTTCTTTAGGTGGTTTGGACGACACAAGGTCCAAACGTTACTCCGTTTAAGTTTTCAATAGCTCGGAAACCAAAGTTCTTCCCAATGAGAGTTTTTCATCTAGTTTGGACGAACATGGTCCAAACTTTGATCCGTTTGAGTTTCAGAGAGTTTATAACTCAAAGTTCCGCCCAATGAGAGTGCATTAGGTGGTTTGGACGGCACAAGGTCCAAACGTTACTCCGTTTATGTTTTTGAGAGCTCAGAACCCAAAGTTCGTCCCAATGAGAGTTTTTCATCTAGTTTGGACGAAGTTGGTCCAAACTTTGTTGTGTTTGACTTTCGAGAGAGTTTGGAACTCAAAGTTCGGCCCAATGAGAGTTCTGAAGTTGGTTTGGACAACATAAGGTCCAAACGTTACTCTGTTTAAGTTTATGACAGCTCAGAACCCAAAGTTCATCCCAATGAGAGTTTTTCATCTAGTTTGGACGAACTTGGTCCAAACTTTGATCCGTTTAAGTTTCAGAGTATTTGGAACTCAAAGTTCCGCCCAATGAGAGTGCATTAGGTGGTTTGGACGAAACATGGTCCAAACGTTACTCCGTCTATGTTTCTAAAAGCTCAGAACCAAAAAATCGTCCCAATGGAAGTTTGTCCAATTTTTGTTGTGTTTGACTTTCGAGGGAGTTTAGAACTCAAAGTTCACCCCAATGAGAGTTTTTTAGGTGGTTTGGACGACACACGGTCCAAACGTTACTCCGTTTAATTTTCCAGAGCTCGGAACCCAAAGTTCTTCCCAATGAGAGTTTTTCTTCTAGTTTTGACAAACTTGGTCCAAACTTTCCTCCGTTTGGGTTTAAGAGAGTTTGGAACTCAATGTTCGGCCCAATGAGAGTTCTTTAGGTGGTTTGGACGACACAAGGTCCAAACGTTACTCCGTTTAAGTTTTTGAGAGCTCAGAACCCAAAGTTCATCCCAATGAGAGTTTTTCGTCTAGTTTGGACGAAATTGGTCCAAACTTTGTTTCGTTTTACTTTTGAGATAGATTGAAACTCAAAGTTCACCCCAATGAGAGTTCTTTAGGTGGTTTGGATGACACAATGTCCAAATGTTACTCCGTTTAAGTTTTCGAGAGCTCGAAACCCAAAGTTCTTCCCAATGAGATTTTTTCATCTAGTTTTGATGAACTTGGTCCAAACTTTGCTATGTTTGAGTTTCGGAAAGTTTGGAACTCAAAGTTCGGCCCAATGAGAGTTCTTAAGGTTGTTTGGACAACACAAGGTCCAAACGTTACTCTATTTAAGTTTTTGAGAGCTCAGAACCCAAAGTTCGTCCCAATGAGAGTTTTCATCTAGTTCGGACGAAGTTTGTCCAAACTTTGCTGCGTTTAACTTTCGAGAGAGTTTGGAACTTAAAGTTCATCCAGATGAGAGTTCTTTAGGTGGTTTGGACGACACATGGTCCAAATGTTATAGCGTTTAAGTTTTTGAGACCTTGGAACCCAAAGTTCTTCCCAATGAGAGTTTTTCACCTAGTTCGGACGAACTTGTTCCAAACCAACTCCGTTCGAGTTTCGGAGAGTTTGGAACTCATAGTTCGACCTACTCAGAGTTTTGTAGGTTGTTTTGACGACACATGTTCCAAAGTTTACTCCGTTTAAGTTTTTGAGAGCTCGGAATCCAAAGTTTGTCCCAATGAGAGTTTTTTCATCTAGTTTTGACAAAGTTGGTCCAAACTTTGCTCCGTTTGAGTTTCAGAGAGTTTGGAACTCAAAGTTTGGTCCAATGAGAGTTCTTTAGGTGGTTTTGTTGACACGTTGTCCAAACTTTACTCCGTTTAAGTTTTTGAGTGCTCTTAACCCAAAATTCATCCCAATGAGAGTTTTCCATCTAGTTTGGACGAACTTGGTCCAAACTTTGTTGCGTTTGACTTTCGAGAGAGTTTGGAACTCAAAGTTTACCCCAATGAAAGTTCTTTAGGTGTTTTGGACGACACATGGTCCAAACGTTACTCCGTTTAAGTTTTTGAGAGCTCGGAACCCAAAGTTCTTCCGAGTGAGATTTTTTCATCTAATTTGGACAAACATGGTCCAAACTTGGCTCCGTTTGGGTTTAAAGGAGTTTGGAACTCAATGTTCCACCCAATGAGAGTTCTTTAGGTGGTTTGGACGACACAAGGTCCAAACGTTACTTCGTTTAAATTTTTGAGGTCTCATAATCAAAAGTTCGTCCCAATGAGAGTTTTTCATCTAGTTTCGACGAAGTTGGTCAAAACTTTGTTGCGTTTGGCTTTCGAGAGAGTTTGGAACTCAAAGTTTACACCAATGAGAGTTCTTTAGGTGGTTTGGACGACACATGGTCCAAACGTTACTCCGTTTAAGTGTTTGAGATCTCGGAAACAAAGTTCTTCTGAAAGTTCGGCCCAATGAGAGTTCTTTAGGTGGTTTGGTTGACACATGGTCCAAACTTTACTCCGTTTAATTTTTAAAAGCTCGGAACCCAAAATTCGTCCCAATGAGAGTTTTTCATCTAGTTTGGACGAACTTGGTCGAAACTTTGATCCGTTTGAGTTTCAGAGAGTTTGGAACTCAAAGTTCCGCCCAATGAAAGTTCTTTAGGTGGTTTGGCCGACACATGGTCCAAACGTTTCTCCGTTTAAGTTTTTTAGAGCTCGGAACCCAAAGTTCTTCCCAATGAGAGTTTTTCATCTAGTTTGGACGAAGTTGGTCCAAACTTTGCTACGTTTGACTTTCGAGAGAGTTTGAAACTCAAAGTTCATCCCAAAGAGAGTTCTGTAGGCGGTTTGGACGACACATGGTCCAAACGTTACTCCGTTTAAGTTTTTGAGAGCTCGAAACCCAAAGTTCTTCCCAATTTGAGTTTTTCATCTAGTTTGGACAAACATGGTCCAAACTTTGCCACGTTTGGGTTTCAGAGAATTTGGAACTCAATGTTCGGCCCAATGATAGTTCTTAAGGTTGTTTGGACGACACAACGTCCAAACGTTACTTGGTTTAAATTTCTGAGAGCTCAGAACCCAAAGTTCGTCCCATTGAGAGTTTTTAATCGAGTTTGGACGAACTTTGTCCAAACTTTGTTGCGTTTTACTTTCGAGAGAGTTTGGAACTCAAAGTTCAACCTAATGAGAGTTCTTTAGGTTGTTTGGACGACACATGGTCCAAACGTTACTCCGTTTAAGTTTTTGAGAGCTCGGAACCCAAATTTCTTCCCAATGAGAGTTTTTCATCTAGTTTGGACAAACTTGGTCCAAACTTTGCTACGTTTGGGTTTTAGAGAGTTTGTAACTCAATGTTCGGCCCAAGACTCTCTCGGCTAAAGTGTTTGAGGGTCATCTAGAAGGTCTAGATCTACGAGATATGTACAAAGGTGTAATCTACGGCAACTGGGAGAAATGTAATGGGTATAATGATACCATTATGTAAAGGGTATAGTTATGCCCTAGTTTATTGTATTTGTACATTGTATATGTTTTATACATGTATTTATACACCCACTGCTGTATAGATTATTGTACATTTCACTAAACTAGAGTTTTAGTTCAAGTGGGAGTTTGTTGGGTTTTATGCCCTAAAACTCATAGATAGTGAATGTAAACGAACTGTATACTTGTTTCAATAAAGTGTTATTGAGTTTCTATAATAAAGTGTTATTGTTAAATATTGCACAATTTAACCCAAATCCAATAAACTAAGATCCAAGGTTGTTTATATGTAACTTGAACTAGTATGTGGGGACATACGGGGATCGGTGTTCAAGTAACAACCTAAAAGGTCAATAGTATAGGGATAAGGTTGGGTACCTTATCCTGATAACACTATGTGATACGGCCCACTTTGTATTCGATACAGACGTATTGATCCAAGGCGTCCATGTAGGAGACATGTGAGCGGGGGTATCCTATGCAATGAGTTTGCATAAGACCGGACCACGAAATAGTCAACCATTAGTTCTAACACCGTTAACTAGTTAGGTTACTGTTTCAATAGGATGACCTAGGTAACTCAGTCTTAATCCTGAGTGTGTCATGAACTCCTTCACATGAGGGACTGTCCTTTGATTAGCATGGGTGAGAGTGGCCAATACGCCTACTCAATATGCCTTCCTTTTTAGGGACAAAACCGAGTGGGAGGTTGGGGACATGACAACACAAGAAGGAATTCACTCCTTCCCACTTATAGGAGAAGTAGATGAGTGTTCCCTTAAGTGGTGACTCTGGGACTTGAGCAAAGGGATCCCGCCCTCTCACTGACCCGAGAGGGACTTTCTGTTTATTGGTTGGACCATAAACAGGTTGTTCATTAGAGGAGCACTGGTACTTAAGGAGACAGATGTAACACAGGGGTAAAACGGTAATTTGGCCCAGCTGTAGTTACGGACACTCGTCAATGATTGACTTACCGGTATAGGTCTATATCCGTGGACATAAAAATGTTCTATAGTGAGAAGAGTTCAGCTGTGGGTCTTTAGTGGAATGACCCACAGTTAATGAATATTGGTTAACTTGATTAATGAGTTTAATCTATTAACCTCATATCATTGGAGCTTCTGATCTGTAGGTCCATTAGGCCCCCCTGCTAGCTCGTAAAGAGTAATTAGGAACAAATATATCTTTAGAGAATTTGAATAGTTCAAATTCATATTGAGAATTAAGTTAATTGTATGAGATACAAATTAATATAATGTATAGTGATGCATTAAAATATAAAGTCTAATTTGAGATTAAACTTTATTATATTGAGAGATTTATATATTTGAAAAAGTTCAAATATATGTCTAATTAAATATATGGTATTTAATTAGAAGATGAATTAATTAATTATTCAATTTAGTTTAAATTAAATGAGATTTAATTAAACTATAGTCTATGAGAGAAATAAATATTTGAAGGAGTTCAAATATTAATATGAATTTGATTCATATTAAATTTATAGGATATAAGGAAATTTGAAGGAGTTCAAATTTTAATATGAATTTGATTCATATTATGGAATTAATTAATTGAAGGCCTGAAACTAAATATATGATATCTAATTGGGTAATTAATTAATTAACTAATAGAAAGTCTAAAATTAAATATATGATATTTAATTGGTGATTAATTAATTAATGAATTAATTTATTGGAAATTAATCAATTATGGAAATGATTAATCACTTATGGAAGTAATTAATCATTTATGGAAATGATTTAATCACTTATGGAAGTGATCAATCATTTATGGAAAAGATTAATCAATTGTGGAATTGATTGGTCATGGAATTGATTAATTATGGAAAAAATTAAATCAGTTATGGAAATAATTGATTTTAAATGAATATTTTATTCATGGCCTTTCTCCTATAAATAGAACACTAAACCTAGGGTTTAGGTACAACAACATATGGCCACCATAAGGCCTTCTCATATTCTCTCAACTCAAGAACTCTAGGGAGAATTTTCTCTCTGGAGTTTTTCCCATTCAAGATTAGGTAGTCCCACAACTACGTTCCTAATCTCAAAGTTATAGCGGGGAAGATCGAATGGTGGTGTTCTTCATTGTTGCAGAGCAATTAGAGAATCATTTGTTGAAGTATTCAGAGTCGTCAACGGAGGTATGTTTCTCATCGCTTAACCTTTTGCCAATGTATTGATATTTTGTAGAACAAAATTAATTTACGAACGGTCCAATTGCTTCCGCGGTAACGGAATTGGGAATTCCAATCCTTCATGTATTGTCCCCAAAATGGTAGGCTTATTGAGTCGGCGTGCTGGCCACTTTCACCCATACAAATCAAAGGACAACTCCTCGTGAACAGGAGTCCATGATCCACTCAGGATTGAGACTAAGTTGTTTAGGTCATCCTAGTGAAATAGAAACCAAGGCAACTAACGGTGTTACAGTTAGTGGTTAACTATTTCGCGGTCCGGTCTTATGCAAACTCATTGCATAGGATACCCCCACTCGCATGTCAACTACATGAACGTGTTGGATCATAGTGTTTGTATCATAAAACAAAGTGGGCGTATCCATAGTGTCACCAGGATAAGGTACCCAGCCTTATATCTATACTATAGACCCTTTAGGCTGAATCTTGAACATTGATCCTCGTATGTCCCTACATACTAGTTCAAGCTTCATACTATCAGCCTAGGACGTTTAGTTTATTGGATTAGGGTTAATAAGACAAGAACTTCTAAATACAAACAAAATAAACTATTTTATTAATGTTCGGTAAAATGTTATATTTACTATCTATGAGTTTTAGGGCATAAAACCCAACACAAACATTTCTCTGTTTAAGTTTTTGAGAGATTGAAACCCAAAGTGCTTCCCAATGAGAGTTTTTCATCTAGTTTGGATGAAGGTTGTCCAAACTTTGCTACGTTTGACTTTCGAGAGAGTGTGGAACTCAAAGTTCATCCCAAAGAGAGTTCTTTAGGTTTTTTGGACGACACAAGGTCCAAACGTTACTCTGTTTAAGTTTTTGAGAGCTCGGAACCCAAGGTTCTTCCCAATGAGAGTTTTTCATCTAGTTTGGACGAACTTGGTCCAAACATTGCTCCATTTGAGTTTCAGAGAGTTTGGCACTCAAAGTTCACCCCAATGAGAGTTCTTTAGGTGGTTTGGCCGACACATGGTCCAAACGTTACTCTGTTTAAGTGTTTGAGAGCTCGGAAACAAAGTTCTTCCCAATGAGAGTTTTTCATCTATTTTGGACGAACTTGGTCCAAACTTTGCTCCATTAGAGTTTCAGAGAGTTTGGAATTCAAAGTTCGTCCCGATGAGAGTTCTTTAGGTGGTTTGGTTGACACATGGGTCAAACTTTACTCCGTTTAATTTTTAAGAGCTCGGAACCCAAAATTCGTCCCAATGAGAATTTTTCATCTAGTTTGGACGAAGTTGGTCGAAACTTTGATCCGTTTGAGTTTTAGAGAGTTTGGAACTCAAAGTTCTGCCCAATCAGAGTTCTTTAGGTCGTTTGGCCGACACATGGTCCAAACGTTTCTCTGTTTAAGTTTTTGAGAGCTCGGAACCCAAAGTGCTTCCCAATTACAGTTTTTCATCTAGTTTGGACGAAGTTTATCCAAACTTTGGTACGTTTGACTTTCGAGAGAGTATGGAACTCAAAGTTCATCCCAAAGAGAGTTCTTTAGGTGGTTTGGATGACACATGGTCCAAACATTACTTCGTTTAAGTTTTTGAGTGCACGGAACAAAAAGTTCTTCCCAATGAGAGCTTTTCATCTAGTTTGGACAAACTTGGTCCAAACGTTGCTCCGTATGAGTTTCGGAGAGTTTGGATCTCAAAGTTCGGCTCAATGAGAGTTCTTTAGGTGGTTTGGACGACACAAGGTCCAAACGTTACTCTGTTTAAGTTTTTGAGAGCTCGGAACCCAAAGTTCGTCCCGATGAGAGTTTTTCATCTAGTTTGAACGAACTTGGTCCAAACATTGCTCCGTTTGAGTTTCAGAGAGTTTGGAACTCAAAGTTCACCCGAATGAGAGTTCTTTAGGTGGTTTGGCCGACACATGGTCCAAACGTTACTCCGTTTAAGTGTTTGAGAGCTCAGAAACAAAGTTCATCCCAATGAGAGTTTTTCATCTATTTTGGACGAAATTGGTCCAAACTTTGCTTTGTTAGAGTTTCAGAGGGTTTGGAACTCAAAGTTCGGCCCAATGAGAGTTCTTTAGGTGGTTTGTTTGACACATGATCCAAACTTTACTCCGTTTAATTTTTAAGAGCTCGGAACCCAAAATTCATCCCAATGAGAGTTTTTCATCTAGTTTGGATGAAGTTGGTCCAAACTTTGATCCGTTTGAGTTTCAGAGAGTTTGGAAATCAAAGCTCCGCCCAATGAGAGTTCTTTAGGTGGTTTGGCCGACACCTGGTCAAAATGTTTCTCCGTTTATGTTTTTGAGAGCTTGGAACCCAAAGTGCTTCCCAATGAGAGTTTTTCATCTAGTTTGGACGAAGTTTGTCAAAACTTTTCTACGTTTGACTTTCGAGAGAGTGTGGAACTCAAAGTTCATCCCAAAGAGAGTTCTTTAGGTTGTTGGGACGACACATGGTCAAAACATTACTCTATTTAAGTGTTTGAGAGCTCGGAACCCAAAGTTCTTCCCAATGAGAGATTTTCATATTTTTTGGACGAACTTGGTCCAAACTTTGCTCCGTTTGAGTTTCAGAGAGTTTGGAACTCAAAGTTCGGCCCAATGAGAGTTCTCTAGGTTGTTTGGTTGACACATGGTCCAAACTTTACTCCGTTTAATTTTTGAGAGCTCGGAACCCAAAATTCGTCCCAATGAGAGTTTTTCATCTAGTTTGGACGAACTTTGTCCAAACTTTGATCCGTTTTAGTTTCAGACAGTTTGGAACTCAAAGTTCTGCCCAATGAGAGTTCTTTAGTTGGTTTGGCCGACACATGGTCCAAATGTTACTCCGTTTAAGTTTTTGAGAGCTCGGAACCCAAAGTGCTTCCGAATGAGAGTTTTTCATCTAGTTCGGACGAAGTTTGTCCAAACTTTGCTAAGTTTGACTTTCGAGAGAGTGTGGAACTCAAAGTCTCGACGCTGATGGGTAGAATGCCCTCTGTTTGCTCCTTGTTGCTTGAACTTTCCGGTTCTTTGGCATATTTTCACGCCCCGACCACGCGATTAACTTCAATTTCACGTTTTAGCTCTTATCAACGCTTTGCTAAAAAATAAACAATTAAGTGCAATAAAATGGCCAATAAATCATAAAAGACTAGCTAAATTAAATAAGTAAAAATAGCTAGCTATGCTCACTATCAAATACCCCCAAACTTAAGCTTTTGATAGTCCTCGAGCAAACTACAAATCAAACATACAGCAGAAAAATGGGTGCAACAATCATAACTCAATCCTCTAGGCTCAAAAGTCAATAGTCAAGCAAGCAAGAGACATGCACACAAGGACCAATGAGGGAGATAAATTAAAATTTTTCTAAAATTAACTTGCACTAGCGAGATCTAACTCAACAAGATCAGACTGTACTAGCCCGGGATTGGATTATTAAACTCTCAGCTCATCTTCCCTCTACACTGGCACTAAGGTTTCACTAATGAGTTAATGGAACAAATTAGTTTGTTTTCCTCCAAACTTAGGTGCTCATAATTAACAATTAAATTAAGCATGTATATGTGGCACTAGCTTTCACACATCCATTGCAGGGACCCTTAACCTGAGTTTTCTCTAGTTGGCCTAACTGATCACAACAGGGGTAGCTCTTTTTGCCTAAATCTTTATTAAACATTGTAAACTGTGCACAGGCCATGGCATAATTTTTTTCTCAACAGTAACAACAAGAATGATTTTTCTTTCATGATCAAGATAAACATATATTCTTTCCTTTCCTCCTAAGCAAGATCAAACATGCTAATTTGCAAAAAAATAACTCTTTAGCTCTTCCCTACACCTATCGAGGTGACAACAAGCATATGAACCTAATAATTCGATCCTAAGCATTCAAATCTAAATCTAGCCAAGGCAAATACTCTACTCATGCAAGCCATCTCCTAGAAAAAGTTTAAAAAGTCTCCCTTTTTGGGCACTCATGCTTACAACTCATCGCAAGCTTGAAAATTGACAAGAAAGCCTATCCTAGGACATCATAATCATGCATAAAAAGCATCCAGAAAAAAACCATATGCTCTCAATTCAAAGAAAGCTCAAAACTATAGCCCGAACTCAGATGCTCAAGGGCTCCACAAACATGCTAATCCACCCCCAAACTTAAAACATGCATTGTCCTCAATGTATAAAGAAAATGAGGCATAATCAAGCATGAGAACAAAGAAAGAATGAAAGGAGTGAATAATATTGCCCTTGAATGATGATGACCTCTCTCATGGAAGCTTGAAAGCAAAGGAGAAACTGGAACAAAGACCTACAACAAAAAAACAAACAATAAATCAAAAGCAAACAGAAAAACACAACTACACTTACTTGGGTTGCCTCCCATAAGCGCTTGTTTAACGTCATTAGCTCGACGTGTTGATCGTGCTTCAAGGAGGCTTCTTTTATGTGAATCCAACAGAGGTGCTCTTTCTTGCACTTTTCTTGTATCCCATGAAAAGCACTTCAGATTGTCCCTTAGAGTCTTCAACTGCCTTAAAAATTTCTTTTTCGTTTTTGACTCTAAGAGTGAGCTCCCTGCGCTCAATATCAATAATCAATCACCCAGTAGCAAGGAATGGTCTTCCTAGTATGACAGGCATTGAAGGATTTTCTATCATGTCCATAACATACAAATCAATAGGGAGGGAAAATCTACCTACTTTGATTAAAACATTTTCTATAATGCCAACTGGTCTAACCACAGACTGATCAGCCAATTGGAGCCTAACAGGAGTATATTTAATCTCACCTATATCTAACTTTTTGCACAGAGATAGACGAATAATATTAATGCTAGCACCTAAATTACATAATGCTCTGAAAGAATAAGTACCAAAACTACAAGGAACAGAAAAACTCCCTGGATCTGCTACCTTTTCAGGTACCTTCTGTTGTACTCTGGTGCTGCATGTGGAAGCGAGATATACAGTGTCAACCTTCTTTCCCTTTCGCTTCTTAGCTAACCAGTCCTTCATGAACCTGTTGTACTGGGGCATCTCTAATGCTTCTGCAAAAGGAATATTAATGTTCAGATTCATAAAATCATTCATACATTTGCCAATTTGTTGGTTACACTAACGAAACGTGAGGTGGTTATTTCTACGACCCACGAGAAAATAAGGTGATTGTATCGACAAACGCCACTTTCTTAGAGGAAGACCACGTGAGAGATCATAAACCACGCAACAAAATAATATTAGGAGAAGCTACTGAAGAATCATCAAGAGTTGTTGATGAAGTTGGACCTTCAACAAGGGTTGATGAAGGAACTAGTTCTTCAGATCCATCCCGCCCATCTCAAACGTTGGGAATGCCTCGACGCAGTGGGAGAGTTGTATTACAACCTGACCGCTACTTGGGTTTAACTGAAACTCAGGTTGTCATACCTAATGATGGCATGGAGGATCCATTGTCCTATCGACAGGTAATGAATGACGAAGATAAGGATGAATGGGTCAAAGCCATGAACTTGGAAATTGAGTCAATGCACTCCAATTCTGTATGGGAACTTACAGATCTACCAAATGGGGTAAAACCCATAGGGTGCAAATGGATCTATACGAGAAAAAGAGATGCAGCTGGAAAGGTACAGACCTTCAAAGCTAGACTAGTGGCAAAGGGTTATACCCAAAAGGAAGGGGTTGACTATGAGGAAACCTTTTCTCCTGTAGCCATGTTAAAGTCCATAAGTATTCTCTTATCCATAGCCACATATTATGACTATGAAATATGGCAAATGGACGTCAAGATTGCCTTTCTGAATGGTAATCTTGAAAAGAATATCTTCATGTCTCAACCCGAAGGGTTCATAGGCCAAGGTTAGGAACAAAAGGTTTGTAAGCTCAATCGATCCATTTATTGATTGAAACAAGCGTCCAGATCATGGAACATTAGATTTGATACTGCAATCAAATCTTTTGGCTTTGACCAAAACGTTGATGAGCCTTGTGTGTACAAGAAAGTCAAGAAAAGGAAAGTAGCTTTTCTAATACTTTATGTAGACGATATCCTACTCATTGGGAATGATGTAGGATACCTCACTGACATTAAGAAATGGCTAGCAGCCCAATTCCAAATGAAAGATCTGGGAGAGGCTAAATATGTTATGGGAATCCAAATCATAAGGGATCGTAAGAACAAAACGCTAGCACTGTCTCAAGCAACGATATTGAAAAAATGTTGTCTCGATATTCGATGCAAAACTCCAAGAAGGGACTCCTATGACTCCTACCCTTCGGGCATGGGGTACACCTGTCTAAGGAACAGTCTCCTACGACACCTCAAGAAGTTGAGAACATGAGACACATTCCCTACGCCTCAGCTGTGGGCAGCTTAATGTATGCTATGCTCTGCACTAGGCCTAACATATGTTATGTAGTGAGAGTAGTCAGTAGGTATTAGTCTAATCTGGGGTTGGGAACGGTTAAGAATATCCTCAAGTATCTTCGGAGAACGAGGGACTACATGCTTGTGTATGGAGCTAAGGATTTGATTCTTACTAGATACACTGACTCGGACTTTCAAGCTGATAAGGATTCAAGGAAATCCACATCTGGGTCAGTTTTCACCCTCAATGGAGGAGCAGTAGTGTGGAGAAGCATCAAACAAGGATGCATAGCAGACTCAACCATGGAGGCTGAGTATGTAGTAGCTTGCGAAGCAGCTAAGGAGGCAGTATGGCTTAGAAAGTTCATGACTGATTTGGAAGTGGTTCCGAATATGAACGTGCCAAAAAAACTATACTGTGACAACAGTGGGGCTGTAGTCAACTCAAAAGAACCTCGAAGCCACAAACAAGGTAAACACATCGAGAGGAAGTATCACCTGCTATGGGAGATTGTGCAACGAGGAGATGTGATCGTCACTAAGATCGTCTCGGAGCACAACATCGCTGATCCATTTACGAAGGCTCTCACGACTAAAGTGTTTGAGGGTCATCTAGAAGGTCTAGGTCTACGAGATATGTATGTCATCTAATCTAGGGCAAGTGGGAGAAATGTATAATGGGTATAAGGATGCCCCAGTTCATTGTATTATTTTAATATACATGATATTTCCAGCTTTAGATTATTGCATTTACATCCCACTAACTAGTGTTTTAGTTCAAGTGGGAGTTTGTTGGGTTTTATGCCCTAAAACTCGTAGATAGTGAATGTAACTATTGACCGGATATTAATGAAATAATATTGATATATTTCCATTAATTGTTATTAGTTATTTTATATTTGTCTTTGCCTAAAAATAACCCTAATCCAATAAACTAGACATCCAAGGCTGTAATATGTGTCTTGAACTATATGTAGCGACATATGGGATCATTGTTCAAGAAACAGCCTAAAGGGTCTATAGTATAGGGATAAGACTGGGTGCCTTATCCTGGGGACACTATGGATACGGCCCACTTTGTATTTGATACAAACGCTGCGATCCAACGCGTTCGTGTAGGAGACATGAGAGTGGGGGTATCTTATGCAATGAGTTTGCATAAGACCGAACCACGAAATAGTAACCACTGGTTATAACGCCCTTAACTAGTTGGTTTTCTATTTCACTAGGACGACCTAGACAACTTAGTCTTAATCCTGAGTTGATTATGGACTCTTGCTCATGAGAGATTGTCCATTGATTTGCATGGGTGAGATTGTCCATTGATTTGCATGGCCGACTCAATAAGCCTACCATTTTGGGGACAAGACCGAATGGGGAGCTAGGAACATAATCGTACGAGATGGAATTCACTCCTTACCGACTTTAGGGAAGCAGATGAGTGTTCCCTTAAGTGGTTACTCCGAGTCTTGAACAAAGGGCCCTACCCTCTCAATGGCACGAGAGGGTTTTCTGTTTGATGGTTGGACCACAAACAGGTTGTTCATTAGAGGAGAATTGGTACTAAAGGAAATAAAAGTAACCTAGGGGTAAAACGGTAATTTGACCCGGCTGGTGTTATGGACACTCGTGGAGGACTAACTAGTCGATATTGGTCTAGATCCGTGGACACAGAAAATATGTCTGTAGTGAGAAGAGCGCAACTGTGAGTCTATAGTGGAATGAACACACAGTTAACAAATATTGATTAATGTGGTTAATGAGTTTGACCAATTAATCTCACATCGTTGGAGCTTCTGATCTACAGGTCCATTAGGTCCCACTGGTAGCACATAAAGTAATTTGAGGCAACTAAGTAATAAATGTAAATTGAAAATTTTCAATTTACTAAGGGAAACAAATATAATATATATTGATATATTATTATGAGAGAAATTAATATTTGAATAAATTCAAATATAAATTTATGGAAGTTTGAAAGAGTTCAAATAATGAATTAATTAATTTAAGGCCTAAAATGTGTTTGGGAAAATTAATTAATTCTAGGCCGGGAATTAAATTTGTGATATTTAATTGGTGGTTAATTAATTAAAGAATTCATTGACCGGGAATTAATCAATTATGGAAATAATTAATCACTTAAGGAAGTGATTAATCATTTATGGAAATGATCTAATCACTTATGGAAGTAATTAGTCATTTGTGGAAAAGATTAATCAATTGTGGAATTGATTGATCATGACTGATTAAATAAGGAATAAGATTGAATCAATTTTGGAAAACATTGATTTAATTGAATATTTTATTCATGGGCCTCTCTTCTATAAATAGAACACTAGACCTAATTGGTCTAGGACACTTGACACTTTGCTCTTGCTCTTAGACTCTCAAGACAAGACCTAGAATTCTCTCTAGCCTCCCTCATAGAGAAAGACTCCCACAAGTCTTTTGCCTCCTAGACTTAGAGACATACCGGTGTAACCTCTGTGGTTATTGTGTCATTCAAAGAAGGAATTTCCAGTGAAGAAAATCAAAGGCAGCTGCCGCGTTTCGATCGTTGGAGCGTCGTTGGCGAAGAACGGTCAAGTCTACAACGAAGGTTTGCAACTCCGATTGTCATGCCTGATGACAATATCGAGGATTCATTGACCTTTAAAGAGGTAATGAATGACATGGATAAGGACAATTAAGTCAAAACTATGAATGGAATACGTATATTTCAATTCATTTTGGTATAGACCAAAAGAAGTTCATAGTCCAAGATCTAGAGCAAAAGGTTTGCAACCTTAACCAATCCATTTGTGGATTGAACTAAGGTTTCGATCTTGGAACATAAGATTTAATGTATGATTAAAACTTATGGTTTTGATCATACTATTGTAAGCCTTGTGTTGGCAGCAGAATTATAAATAGTTTAGTAGCTTTCTTAGTTTAGTATTGTTTGATATCCTATTCATTAGGAATGATTTAGGTTATCAATACCGACATTTAAAAGTAAGCTAGCAGCCTAGTTCAAAATAATGTATTTGGAGAGGCTCGGTATGTTCTTAGAATCCAACCTATTTGGGATCACAGGAACAAAGATCGCTAGCTCTATCTCAAGTATCTTATATGGACAAAAGTGTTGGCTAGTGATAACTGCCCAAAAGGTAGTTATTTAGGCTCCATTTATATAAGGATTTGTGTGTCTTTAATGCTTAATAGGGTTGGTTTTATAGAGATATTACATGATTTAACCCATTTGGAAGAATGGAAGCTTTGGAATTCACTTTGTGCAGATTATGCTGCTGAGCGACTGGAAGGAGCAAATTCTATGCTGCAGCAAAACTGGGAGCAGAAACTGCCACATCACAGCTCGTTAGCCAACTTCATGAACCGACTTCTATTGAGATATTTTCGGGATAAAGGATCAAGGAGAGCCTTACACGTGTCCTAGTTGACCTAAGTCAAGCCTCCCATCCTTCTATAAAAGGAAGTAGCCGTCAAAGTAAGATGCATTCCATGTTTTCCCATGGAAGCCGAATAGTGTAGAGATTGAAGATCATCAAGTACACCATCATCCGCAAGTTGATTGGGGAGTTTATTTTCCTTCTTAAATTGTGGTTATGGACATGCATACTCATATTGTAATTTGTATTCCCATGCCTATTATGAACTAAGTAGCTAGGGTGTTGGTTAGGAATAATGTGATTACTGTGCTTCATCTCTAGTAATAAATTGACTATAGCATTTTGGTTAATTGTTGTGCTTATTCTTATTTGATGCCCGCCTGGCCAGCCGGTATGGATAGCTCTCTCTAGTTTCAGGGATGATTTAGAGAGTGTGTGGCAATTCTCCACATTACGATTATTGTGTATTGGTGAACGCCAGTGACTGAGCTAGGGATAGCCAGTTGCCTAGTGCCTGATCGGTCGCACTTCATTGGGGTTGAAACACATCCCAAAAGATTCAGAGTTCCGGGAGGAATCCGCTAATAATACTGCGGGAAATGCATGATCAATAATATTGCTAGAGCATATTTTATAACAATCACTAAAACCTAACCAGCGCCTGTCTTTAATATGTCTATCTATTTGTTTACTCGTTGTTCTGTCATTTATTTTGCTTCAGCATAATTCCGATAAAACCCAACATTTTTATTATCTTTGAAACCATTAGAAAGTTATACAAAATAGATAAAGTGAAAACTCATTCAGACCTTGGATTGATAAATATTACTTGCTGCAGACTATGTATACTTGCACAGGAATTCTAGAGTTTTTATACTATATTTTTACTCACTCTAGGAACCCAACAGCTAGATATAATTTTAAAATTCCAAGAAAGGTTGTTTACTTTTCAAATATGCAATTCATTTGTCACAGGAGCATTGTCCTGAGACGCTTCAAGAGGTTGAGAACTTGAGACGAAATTCACGTGCCTAGACAATCAATTGTCAGGCTTACCATAAGGTATGCAGTAGGGGTTGTCAGTAGATACCAATTTAGTCCAGGATAAGGTCGTTGGACTACAGTATAGATATCCTCAACTATCTTAGGAAAACGAGGGCTTATAAGCTCGTGTATGGTGCTAAGGATTTGATCCTTAAAGGATACACTAATTCTTATTAGCATACCGATTAAGATTCATGGAAACCCACATCGACATCAGAATTCACCCTTAACGGAGAGCTATATGTTGGCATAGCATCGAGTAAGGATGTATCATAGACTTTATCTTGAAGGCCATATAAGTTGCTACTTATAAAGCAAATTCAAGAGTCTGTAAGACTTAGGAAGTTCATTTGGAAAGTTGTTCCAAATATGAGGCAGTGTATAGAACAGGAACGTACATCTCATCTAAGAGATTAATGAGTTAAGGGGATGTGATTGTCACGAGGAAATCCTCAAGAATAAAATATTGCTGAAACATTTAGTAAGGCCCTCACGGCTAAAAGTGTTCGAGGGAAATCTAGATGGTCTAGGTCTACGAGTTGAACAGCCCACTAGAGTTTTAGTCCAAGTGGGAGTTTGTTGGGGTTTATGTCCTAAAACTCGTGGATAGTAAATGTAACAAATTTATATATAAAACTTATTAGAATAGCTTTTATTATGGTTGTCGAAATATTTGTTTAACTATGTTTTTATTAACCCAAATCCAATAAAACTAGAATCCTTGGCTATGAGATGAATGCTTGAACTTTATGTAGAGACATAAAAGTGGATCAGGTTCAAGTACATAGCCTAAAACGGTCTATAGTATAGGGATAAGACTGGGTATCTTATCCTAGGAAAAACTATGTGACGAGGCCCACTTTGTTTTAATGCAAGCGATGTGATTCTAAATCGTTCGTGTAGAGACATGTGAGTGGGGCCGTCCTATGCAAAAGAAGTTTGTATAAGACCGGACCGTGAAATAAGTCACTTTCACTTTATAACGCCGTTTACTGTGAAACTGACTATTTCAAAGTGATGACCTAGGTAACTCGATCTTAATCCTGAGCTAACTATGAACTCCTGTTTATTCGGGATTATCCTTTGATTTGCATAGGTGAGAGTGGCCCATAAAGCGCCGCTCAATAAACCTGCCACTTTGGGGATAAGACCGGATAGATAACTGGGGACATAGTCCTGCAAGATGGAATTCACTCCTACCCGTATTTAGGGATAGTAGAAAGGTTGTTTCCTTAAGTGCTGACTCCGAGACGTGAAAAAAGGCGCGCCGCCCTCTCATTGGCCCGAGAGGTTTTAGGTTTTGTGGTCGGACCACAAACTAATTGTTCATTAGGGACTCAGTTGAAGGCTTAAGGAACAAGAAGTGCTATAGGGGTAAAACAGACTTTTGACCTTACTATAGTTACGAACAACCTGTGAAGGATTGACTTACTAATCACGGTTATATCGAGTGGACAAAAATATATCTACAGTGAGGGGAGTTCAACTACGGGCTATAGTGGAGTGTCCCGTTGGTTAACGAATGTTGGTTAACTTGGATTGAAAGAGTTCGGCCGGTTAATCTCGAATCGTTGGAGCCCATGATCTGTAGGTCCATTAGGTCCCCCTGCTAGCTCAATCGGATTGACCTTAGAACAGAGTGATGAAAGAATTTGAAACACGTTCAAATTCGATTAAGGGAGATAATGTTAATTATATTCGATATAATTTAACTTGTCGATTTAATTACGAATTAAACCATATCTTTGAGAGAGTTATAGTTATTTAAATATGGTTTAAATATTGGAAAATGTATTCGATACATATTCGGTTTAATTTTGAACAGTGATTCAAATTTATCGATTTTGACAGAAGGCGAGATTGGTGTATATTACTAATTTAATATTTGATATTAAAGTAATATAATTAATTAAATTGTGTAGTTAATTAAATTTAGAAATTGAAAATGAAATAATTTAAATTAATTACTTGATTTAATTTAAATGATAATTAAAAAAATAAATAAATAAAACACAATTTCATTTTCAATTAATTTTATCCAAGAGGTAAATTCTAATTACTTGAATTAATTGCAAATGAGATTTGTTGGCCAAGTTTGAAGCTTCATATATAAGCTTCCTTCATCAATAATTGAAAGGTAGAAGAACTTCACTTTAAAAAAAAAAAAAAAGAAAAATTCATGGAAAAAGCTGGAAGTTTTTCTTTCAAACCCACATCTCTCTCAAGCTTATTTTCTCTTTCAAATTCATCATGCTCGGGTCCCCACAAGCCCGTTCAAAGGCCGGAGAATAGCGGGGAAGATCTCGGTGGTCGTCCATGTGCCGTTCATGTAAAGAAACATTCAACGAGATGCTTGAATTTGGAGCTTCAAAGAGGTATTTATACGTGCTCTGTTTTTCGTTCTTGTTTTCAACATGCTTTAATCCTCAAAATTAATGAAAATCAAGGCCCAAGATCCGCTAACGCTTCCGCTCGAGTGTTCTTCACTCCTTCATAAAGACCTTGTTTCATAAGGCATAGACTTAGATAGATTCATTGAGCCGAAATTTACCTAAGTAATAGACCCTAAAACCTTACGACACTTTAGTGGAAGGAAAAGTATAGAAACAAAGTATTCATATTAAGTTTCTACTCTCACGTCCCCTTGAGTTCACACTGTGAGATCCATGCTTGGCCTCGAGGCACCCTGGGAGCGTCCCCCTACGGATGGTGTTTGCATGGGTTAATATCAAGGTGAATAGGGGAAAGTGTTCATAGTAAGTGGGTGAAGGAAACGTGTCAAACTTATCCTGCGGTCTCCACCATTAGCTTGCACCGTGAGATTCCAATGCGCTGCCTGCGAGTTGCCCTGAGAGCGATCACCCTACGGAGGGCCTGCGCATGGGATTTGGAACAAAGCAAACTCCATAAATGGATAGGGCTTTCCTAAGGCCATTGCCAACATTAGCTCTTCCCTACGGTGGCATTGTTGGGGCCGCCCTCTGCGATCTGAAAATGATGGGTAAGACTTACAAGATGGTCCTGACCAAATTAACGTTAGCTAATAACTATTGGAGTAAGGGTTATTCTGGGAATAGTATTTGGCCGAGATTGTCTCGAGTAAGAGGAGGAGTAGTTGACTGCCCTACGGTAGCGATTATTCTAAACCCCTGAAGTATCGTTGCAAAAAATAAATCAATTGTATATATATGGGTCGATGATTGCTCTTGCTAAAATCTGATTGGATAATATCAATAATGGGTTTAGTGCAAGTTTCTAATAGAGATTAATTTGTTTGTTTTAGCAAAAATGTCGAAAAACGTATGTGCTTTGTCAAATGCCAAATTAAACGGTTTAGTACTTACGACTAAGAATACTTACATAAACGCTAAATGTAAACCCGAGACTTCTCTAGGATCATTTTCTCTTGTCATCTATTGTTGGTTTAAGTTGTTGGGATTACTAAGTTAAATAAAAAAGGAAAGAAAATGAAAAGGAAAAAGAAAATGAAAAAGGAAAAAAAAAAAAGAAAAGAAATCAGCAAAGAAAAAAAAAAAAAGAAAAGAAGGAAGTGGGAATGGACAGCAAGGAAACCCACCACCGACTAACCTTCTTATCAGCCCATTATCAGCCTCATTTCTCATCCTTTTCCATTGCAACTTTCAGAGCACTTTAAGGAGAGAGTGAAGGAGGAGGAAGAAGAAGAATTTCGTGGTTTGAGGTTGAAGAAGATAGGGAAAAGCTCATGCAAAGCCAGCCATTGCAGAATCTGGGTTCAACCTGTCAACCTCTGGTGTTTTAGTTGGTTTGGGCTACACAGAAGGAATCAAGAGGTGAGGTTTAATTTTCTTGAAGGTTAGTTCATTTTCTAACAAACTTCATGAAGGAAGCTTTACCTAAATCGAATGAGAAATTGATGGTTTTTGGAATGGGAAACAGAGCACAGGATTTTCGAGCAAAGCAAGAGGATCTTTGGTTTTCTCTGATGTTTTGAGCATTCTGGGCTGTTCAAGTTTAATTAGAAGCTCTATTTGGTATGATTGGAACGCTTATTCAATTTCCTACAACTTTTGTGAAGATTCCGCGAGTCAAAAATGACTGTATGTAGGTTTAATTTCAGGAGAAAGATAAAGGGTAACAGAGAAGCTCGAATCTGTGTTTTCTGATTTCGGGGCATTTCTGGACAAATTGGTTGGGTATCTCGTTTTCATTTCTTCAGGTAAGTTGTAGAGTGTTCGAAAATGAAGAGTTTGATGTGTATTTGATTAATTTTGGTTAAGTATTAAGGAAGTTATGGGTGTTGGAAGGTAGGGTATGGAATTTGGAAAATCTGGGAAGTAGAATGTGAATGCCATTCTTAATCCAATTGTTTACAAATTTATGAGTATGGAAAGACAAAGCTATCTATGGTTCTAATGCTCGGTTTTGGTTATTTGACAGGCCAAGAGGAAATAGATCGAGTCTACAAACCGGGGAACTAGATAAGACTTTGAGTGACAAAACAAATTTTGAAAATGTTCTTAAACGGTTGTTCATGATTATATGTTTTACATGCTTTTCTATGAATGATACATGGTTTTTGTGAACGGTTTCAAGCATGAGTCTTAAGCTCAGATTTTCTAATGAGGTTTATATACGAGCACGTGGCTAATGGCTTTATGAAAAGTAGTTGAAACGGTATTTTTTTTTAAAAGTAAAGCATGTGTTAGCAAATATTGTTTACTGATTTAAAGTTTTTCACGAGCAAGCTGAGTAAGCTTGAGTTTTACGAAAGATAACGATAAGCACGCATGTTTAAATGTTTTCATGTGATTTTATGAGATTTCTATTGACTACATAACTGAGACATTGAGCCCGAGGCTATATGGTACCGTGTGCACACAGGTTATATTCCATTGTTGACGTTGAGTGTACTCCGTGACAACGATGCTGTCGTGAGTGCTGGGCGGGCCCCACTACGACAAAGACGATGGGAGTGCTGGGCGGGCCCCACTACATCGTAGGACTAGTAATGTTGGTTGTACTGGGCGTGCCCTACACAACGTAGATCGGTCATGTTAGTTAAAACGTTTGATGTATTTTATATGCCTTGCTAGATTTTTATTGACGAACATGCGAGATATTTTAGAAAGCCTTTTCCATTACACATCTATGATAAACGCTTTGATTGAGCATATTTATACGTTTAAAGGTTTATCACGTGTTTTTGACTTCCGGATTTAGAGTTTTAAAGTTAGTCACTCACTGGGCTTCGTAGCTCATTCTTTCAAAATGTTTTTCCACTTTTCAGGTAGAGATCGAGCTCCCAGTGCCTGATACACTGCCAACGTCTGCTGAAAGTTCTAGATCAAGCTCCAGTACGTGGTTGGAGTTGTATATTGAGTCCGTTCATAATGGAAATGTTTTGTAAGGATTTGATAATATAGTCCTAGAGGTCGTGGTTGTATAAATCCTAGTTTTACATGTCTTTGGTTATGATATTTATACCAGGTTATTTCCAAACCGAGATATGTCATGGCGACACCTCGTGTATGTTGATATGTTTTCGGGGTTTCCGTTGTGTTGTGGTTCATATGGAATATTTTATATCCATGATTAGTATGTTTATCAGGTTCAACGTTTCACTAGGGTCAACAGGGATCGTTAGAGGTGACGATGTCTGTTGGCTTCACGCCGTCTTTCGGGCTAAGCTAGCAGGTGGTCCGAGAGGGGGTGTGACACTAAACACATGGCAAACATTTTAGGTTTGGTCCCAACTGAGGAAAGTCCTCAAACTAACTGCTTAGCCAAGAAAAACATGATCCACGACTCTAAATGCGATTTATTAGTCATGGAAACGTGTTTAGTGGAAAATAACGATTCTGCCTGGATACTCGATTCAGGTGCCACTAATCACGTATGTTCTTCATTTCAAGGAATGAGTTCCTGGAAATAGCTAAGAGCTGGAGAGATGACTCTTAAAGTTTGAACAGGAGAAGTCATCTTGGCTACTGTAGTGGGAGACATAAAATTATTCTTCATCAAGGAACGTTACATGATATTAGATAATGTGTACATAGTTCCGAAAATTAAAAGAAATTTGATTTCTTTATCTTGTTTATTGGAACAAGGTTATTCAATTTATTTTTCTGTTAATCAAGCGTTCATAACTAAAAGAGGTATTGATGTTTGCTCTGCAAACTTGAAGAATAAATTGTATGTTTTGAGACCAATTGAGTCTAAAGCTATTTTAAATCACGAGATGTTTAAAACTGCTGAGACTCAACCTAAAAAGCAAAGAGTTTCTCAAGATACCTATCTCTGGCACTTGAGGTTAGGCCATATCAATCTCAGTAGGATTGAGAGATTGGTCAATAGTGGACTTCTAAACAAGTTAGAGGACGACTCGTTGCCTCCTTGTGAGTCTTGCCTTGAGGGCAAGATGAAAAAACGACCTTTTACCGGAAAAGGTTATCGTGCCAAAGAGCCCCTAGAGCTCATTCATTCGGACCTCTATGGACCAATGAACATTAAAGCTCGAGGAGGGTAGGAATATTTCATCAGTTTCATTGATGATTATTCGAGGTATGGCTATCTCTACCTAATGCATCATAAGTCCGAAGCTTTTGAAAAGTTCAAAGAGTACAAGGTCAAGGTTGAAAACCTATTAGGTAAGACGATAAAAACATTTCGATCCGATCGAGGTGGAGAGTATATGGACTCACGTTTTCAAGACTATTTGATAGAGCATGGAATTACGTCCCAACTCTCAGCCCGTGGTACACCTCAGCAAAACGGTGTATCAGAAAGGAGAAACAAAACCTTGTTGGACATGGTTCGTTCGATGATGAGTTATGCTCAGTTGCCTAACTCGTTTTAGGGTTATGCAGTAGAGGCTGCAGTTTATATTTTGAATATAGTTCCCTCAAAGAGTGTTTCTGAAACACCGTTTGGGATCTGGAAAGGACGTAAGGCTAGTTTACGACATTTCAGAATTTGGGGATGCCCTGCATACGTGCTAGAAGCAAACCCAAAGAAATTAGAACCTTGTTCTAAATTTTGCCTATTTGTAGGCTATCCCAAAGAAACGAGGGGTGGATACTTCTTCGATCCAGAGGAAAATAAAGTACTTGTATCGACAAATGCTACATTCCTAGAAGAATACCACCTCAGAGACTAAAAGCCACGAAGTAAAGTCGTTTTAAGTGAACTATTTAACGAAGCTACAGAAACATCAACAAGAGTTGTTGATGATTGATAACTGCCCAAAAGGGAGTTATTTAGGCCTCATTTACATAAGGATTTGTGTGTCTTTAAGGCTTAATAGGGTTGGTTTTAGAGAGATATTACATGTTTTAACCCATTTGGAAGAATGGAAGCTTTGGAAATCATTTTGTGCAGAATCTGTTGCTGGGCGACTTGAGGGAGCAAATTCTATGCGGCAGCAAAACTGGGAGAAAGACTGCCACGTCACAGCTCGTTAGCCAACTTCATGAACCGACTTCTGTTGAGTTATTTTCGGGATAAAGGAGCAAGGAGAGCCCTACACGTGTCCAAGTTGACCTAATTCAAGCCTCATATCCTTCTATAAAAGGAAGTAGCCGTCCAAGTCAAATGGATTCCCATTTTCCTTGGAAGCCGAGTAGTATAGAGAGATTAGAGATTACCAAGAACACCATCATTCGCAAGTTGATTACAGAGATCGTTATTTTCTTTAATTTTCTTGTGATTATGAATATGCCTACTCAGATTGTAATTCATGTTTCCATGTTTATTATGAACTAAATAGTTTTAGGTGTTGGTTAGGAACATGTAGTTGTTGTGCTTAAACTTTAGTAATATATTGATTATTGCATCTTGGTTAATTGTTGTGCCTATTTCTATTTTATGCCCGTCTGGCCAGCCGGTGTGAATACCTCTCTCTAGTTTCAGGGATGATTTAGAGAGTGTGTGGCAATTATCCACATTACAATCATTGTGTATTGGTGAACGCCAGTGACTGAGCTAGGGATAGCCAATTGCCTAGTGCTTGATTGGTCGCACATCATTGGGGTTGAAACACATTCCAAAAGATCCGGAGTTCCGGGAGGAATCCGCTAACAATACTGCAAGAGTTGCATGATCAATAATATTGCTAGAGCATCTTTTTAAACAACTACTAAGCCTAACCAGCGCCTGCCTTTAATCTGTCTATCTATTTGTTTATTCTTTGTTCTGGCATTTATTTTGCTTCAGCATAATTCTTATAAAACCAAATCATATTTTTACCATCTTTGAAACCATTAGAATGTTACACAAAATAGGTAAAGTGGAAACTAATTCAGGACTTGGATTGATAATATTACTTGCTGCATACTGTGTATACTTGCACAGGAATTCTAGAGTCTTTTATACCATATTTCTACTCACTCTAGGAACCCAACAAGTTTTTGGCATCGTTGTCGGGGACTTGAATAAGTTTTTATCTGATTTGTTTTGTGTATGTGTTTTAGTGGTTTGGTGCTAGAATTTCTTTGATTGTTTCTTTTGTTTTTGCAGGTGTGAGCTTGGTGCATGAGCGATCCGCCTGGGGTAAGGTTTGAACTTGATCCAGAAATCGAAAGGACATTCAGGATAAGAAGGAGAGAGCAGCGCAGAAACCAGATGGAGAACGTGTCGCGCCTTCCGGAGGGTCCTGAAGGTCCAGCAGACCCCCAGAATCGTTTGCTGCAACAAAACCCACTGTTTGAACAAAATTAGCAGCAAAATAATCAGGCTGTGAATCCTATCTTGATAGAGAACGATAGGACCAGAGCCATTCGAGCATATGTTGTCCCGATGTTTAATGAGTTGAATCCAGGGATTGCACGTCCCCAAATCCAAGCGACAAATTTTGAAATGAAACCTGTAATGTTTCAGACGTTGCAAACCGTGGGGCAATTCCATGGTTTGTCATCTGAAGACCCTCATTTACATCTTAAGTCTTTTCTGGGAGTTAGTGATTCTTTTGTAATTCAAGGAGTGCCTAGAGATTCTCTTAGATTAACTTTGTTCCCGTATTCTCTTAGAGATGGAGCGAAGGCATGGGTTAATTCTTTTGCTCCAAGGTCAATTAGAACATGGGATGAGTTAGCTGAAAAAGTTTTGAGTAAATATTTCCCACCTAATAGAAATCTAAATTAAGGAGTGAAATAGTATGGTTTAGGCAACTTGAAGATGAGACTTTTAGTGAGGCTTGGGAAAGGTTTAAGGAGCTTTTGCAAAAGTGTCCCCACCATGGTCTACCTCATTGTATTCAAATGGAAACATTTTACAATGGTTTAAATGGAGTAACCCAGGGCATGGTTGATGCTTCGGCTGGAAGAGCCCTTTTGTCAAAGACTTTTGATGAAGCTTATGAGATTTTAGAAAGAATATCTATTAATAGTTGTTAGTGGTCAGATGTTAGAGGCACAAATAAAAAAGTTAAGAGTGTATTAGAGGTTGATTGTGTGTCCACCATTAGGGCTTATCTTGCTATGATTGCTAACGCTCTTAAGAATGTGACAGTGATTAGTCATCAGCAGCCACCAGCTATGGAGCCTGCTGCAGTGGTGAACCAAGTGGTAGAGGAAGCGTGTGTCTATTGTGGTGAAAATCACAACTACGAGTTTTTCCCCAGCAATCCAGCTTTTGTGTTTTTTGTAGGTGATCAGAGGAATAACCCTTACTCTAACTTCTATAATCCAGGTTGGCACAACCACCCCAACTTCTCATGGGGAGGACAAGAAAGTAATGTGCAAGCACAACAAAAGGTGAACCAGCCGGGATTTACTAAAGAGCAGGTATTGCCCCAGCAAAATAAGCAGGCTTTGCCCCAGCAAAATTCGGAAAGTTCTCTCGAGGCGATGATGAAAGAATTTATGGCTCGTACAGATGCCGCAATTCAAAGTAATCAAGCTTCGATGAGGGCCCTGGAATTGCAAGTGGGTCAGCTAGCTAATGAGCTAAAGGCAAGGCCTCAAGGGAAATTTCCCTCGGATACTAAACACCCTCGAAGGGAAGGTAAGGAGCAGGTAAAAGCGGTAACTCTTAGGAGCGGTAAGCCACTAGAAGAGCCTAGTAAAACCCAGAATGTAGATAAAAATGGTGATAAAAATAATGTTGTTGTTGAGAAAGAGTTGGAGTTTGGTCAGGGTGCTGGCGGCAACAATAAAGATGCTGGAGCATCTGGTTCTGTTCCAAATGTGGAACCACCTTATGTGCCGCCCCCACCTTATGTACCACCTCTACCTTTTCCACAAAGGCAAAAGCCTAAGAGTGAGGATGGTCAATTCAAAAAGTTTTTAGAGATTCTTAAGCATTTGCACATAAATATCCCTTTAGTAGAAGCTATAGAGTAAATGCCTAATTATGCTAAATTTCTTAAGGATATTTTAACTAAAAAGAAGAGGTTAGGTGAGTTTGAAACTGTATCTCTTACTGAGGAGTGTAGTGCTATTCTTAAGAATGGGCTACCACCCAAGGCTAAGGATCCAGGGTCATTTACTATACCTGTGTCTATAGGTGGAAAAGAATTAGGTAGAGCACTCTGTGATTTAGGTGCAAGCATTAACCTTATGCCTCTTTCGATCTATCGAAAGCTAGGTATACGTGAAGCTAGGCCTACCACAGTCACACACCAACTAGCTGATAGGTCTATCACATATCCAGAGGGTAAAATTGAGGATGTCTTAGTAAAAATGGATAAATTCATATTTCCTGTTGATTTTATTATTTTAGACTATGAGGCTAATAAAGATGTCCCAATAATTCTAGGTCGTCCATTCTTGGCTACTAGTAGGGCGTTAATAGATGTTCAAAAAGGGGAATTAACAATGAGAGTCTGTAATGAGGAAGTGAAATTTAATGTGTTTAAAGCCATGAAATATCTAGATGAAATGGAGGATTGCTCCTTCATTCAGATTCTGGAGAGCACAGTTATTGAGACAACAATACAGGATTCAGCTAGTAAGCATTCGGAGAAGCATGGAGAGGTTAGTGTAGAGGATTTGCAGGTTTGTTTATTAGGAAGGAAAAATGAAAAAGAATTGTTTAGGTGTGAGGATATGTTTTAGTCTTTAGATTTGAATCAAAGGAAAGTGCCTCCTATTAAGCCATCCCTGATTGAGGCACCTACTTTAGATTTGAACCCTTTGTCGGATCATCTAAAGTATGTGTATCTTGGGGAAGTTGAGACGTTGCCCATTATTGTTGCATCAGATTTAATGTCGGAGCATGAAGGGGCCTTAATAAAATTGTTGCAGCAATACCGCAACGCTATAGGTTGGACATTGGCTGACATTCAGGGAATTAGCTCATCTTTTTGTATGGACAAAATTACTCTAGAGGAGGGATCCTTTAGGAGTATTGAGCAACTGAGAAGGCTTAACCCTGCAATGATAGAGGTTGTTAAAAAGGAGGTGATTAAATGGTTGGATGCTGGGATCATTTATCAAATTGCTGATAGCAATTGGGTGAGCCCTGTCCAATGTGTTCCTAAAAAAAGAGGTGTCACTGTGGTAAGTAATAAAGACAATGAGTTGATTCCAACTAGGACAGTAACTGGCTGGAGGGTTTGTATGGACTACAGGAGGCTTAATAATGCCACCCGTAAGGACCATTTCCCTTTACCATTTATTGATCAGATGTTGGATAGATTGGCTGGTCAGGCCTATTACTGTTTCTTAGATGGTTATTCTGGGTATAACCAAATTACTATTGCTCCTGAGGATCAAGAAAAAACCACTTTCACCTGTCCTTATGGGACGTTTTCTTTTAGGCGAATGCCTTTTGGCCTTTGCAATGCTCCAGCAACATTTCAGCAGTGTATGTTGGCAATTTTTTCTGATATGATTGAGTCCACTGTTGAGGTATTTATGGAATATTTTTCAGTTTTTGGAGGGTCTTTTTAGAATTGTTTAGATAATTTAGGCAAGGTATGAAAGAGATGTGAGGATACCCATCTAGTCCTTAATTGGGAAAAATGTCATTTCATGGTGAAGGAAGGCATAGTGTTAGGTCATAGGATTTCTAAGAATGGTCTAGAAGTTGATAGAGCAAAAATAGAGGTGATTGAAAGATTAGAACCACCGAATTAAGTGAAGGGAAATTGGAGTTTTTTAGGGCATGCTGGATTTTATAGGAGGTTCATAAAGGATTTTTCCAAAATCAGTAAACCTCTTTGTAACTTATTGTGTACTGATCATATTTTTGACTTTAATGCAGATTGTAGGAAGGCTTTTGAGACTTTAAAGGTTGCTTTAATCTCAACACTCGTTGTTTGTGCACCTAATTGGAATTTACCATTTGAGGTAATGTGTGATGCGAGTGATGCTGCGGTAGGTGCTATGCTGGGGCAAAAGCAAGGCAAATTTATCCATCCTATATATTATGCAAGCAAGGCCTTAAGTGAGGCAAAAGTCAACTATACAACTACTGAAAAAGGAGTTGTTAGCTGTAGTGTTTGCCTTTGAAAAATTCCGGCCATATTTAGTTGGATCCAAAGTCACGGTGTTCACGGATCATGCAACAATAAGGTATTTAATGTCTAAGAAAAATGCAAAGCCTAGACTAATTCGTTGGGTTTTATTATTGCAGGAATTAGACTTGACGATAAAAGACAAGAAGGGATCAGAAAATGTCATTGCAGATCATTTATCTCGTCTTGATCCATCATCATCTTTGCTGGAGCAATCTGCAATTTCATATTCTTTTTCAGATGAACAGCTTTTTGCTGTTGAGGTAAAAGTAGTCAGGGATGTCCCTTGGTATGCTGATATTGCCAACTTTTTGGTAAAGGGAGTCACTCCTATTGACATGGATTGGAGCTAGAAAAGAGAGGGAGAGTGAGGAGGAAGAGATATTCGTTACCCCCGAAGCTCAGAAAGTAAAAACAAAGAAGAAAAGAACACCGGCGGAGAAAGAAGCTAAAAGAAGAAGACGACAACAAAGGGTTGAAGAACAAGAAAAGGCAACATAGGATGAGGCTGTTGCAATAGAAGAAGAAGACCCGAAATAATCTGATAAACAGAATCCAGAAGAGGATGAGCAAGGAATGACCGCTACAGAAGAAGTTCGAGAGGAAATTCAGGAGAAACAACGTGAGGATGTACAGGCAGAGGCTGAGATTGAAAGAGAATCAGTTCAAGAGGCTCGTATTGAGGTTATCATGTCTGAACCTCTGAAACGTCGGCGCATTAAGCGGAAAGCTGGGCGCGTTCCGGTGATCAGGACTGATACCGCATCGCCTCCATCATCGGATTCCGAGAGAGAGAAGGCAGAGCGAGAGGAACGAGAGAAAAAAGAGCCTGAGGAAAGAATGCGAGAAGAAACAGAGAAGAAGGCTGAGGAGGAACAGTTGCTCAAGAAAAGAGTAGAAAAGGGCAAAAATATTGCTGAAGCATCGGAGGAACACGATGAAATAGAAGAACGACAGTTGCCATTCGATCGCTTCGTCAACAATTTTGCTAGAGCGAGTTGCTGAAAACAGATTTTCTATTCGAAAGAGGATTTAGCGGCGATCTTCCGCCATTTTTGAGGACCAGAATAGCAGACCACGGCTGAGAGTTGTTTTGTGCGAAGCCGGAGTCTGTAAACGCACAGGTGGTGCGTGAATTCTATGCCAACATAGATAAAGAGGATGGTTTTGATGCACGATTTGCTAACCGCAAGTGTACGGGTCAAACACAAAAAAGAATGCAAAAAGTGACAACCTGATGGGAAGAATTGGTCTTAGGGATTTGATTTCACCAATTGGAGTTATGAATTAATAAACGGTTTAACACATGCTATGACTCATAAATCTTGGTAACTAAAATCACACATATCTCTCCCGAGCATACATGATTCTCCCATATGCAATTGAACCCGATATCCCTATCTAAATCCAATAAACATACAAGGCAATAAGGGCAACCTTTTTAACAATTTATAGAATTAACCTTAATCTCCCGATTTTTAGTAAAATTCTAGTTATGCATATTGATTTCTAATTTAAATCCTCTCTCCCGAGTTAGATTCAAGCATAAACATCAGTCAATTTATGGCCGGTAAATTGAAAGCATTAAGGATACAAAATATGCATAAATGACATCAATAGCATAAAAACCGTAAATCAATCCACAACGTGCCCAACGGCTACATCAATCCCTAAGAGTTAAAGCCTAGCTAATCATACAACACGATACGATATAGCAATAGTCTAAAACAACCATAAACACTAACTAAAGTGAGGTAAAGAAGAATTAAACTCGTTGTAGGCCGAGACCGAACGCCCCCGTCACGATCCCCACGAACAATGGGTTGATTTCCAACTTGCTCCCTTTGCTCCAAACCCAATATCCTCTGTTTTCTCTCTGTTTACGGCTCCAAAAAGTCCCAAAACGAAATCCCCCAAAACCTAGCCGAAAATAACCTTATATTCTGATTTTTTCGTCGAAGGGTCGAGATGCTGTCAAGACAGAGTCTAGACGCTGCCTTAAATACGCGCGTTTATGGAAAGGAAAACTCGCAGCGTCGAGACTCTAAGGTCGCAGCATCTCGACGCTGTGACCTTTTAGCGCCTATTCAGATATTGAAGGCAAGTGTCTCGACGCTCAAGGGCTGGCGTCTCGACGCTAGCCTGCAGTTGACTCTACTTTGACTTTTCCTTCTTTGATTCTCTTTGATTCTTTTGCAACTTTTCATGACCCAAGCACCCGATTAACACCAATATCGCGCTTTAGCTCCAATCAACCATTTCCTACAAAATAAACAAATAAGTGCAATAAAACATCAAAGACTAGCTAAATTGATTAGGGAAAACTAGCTAGCTATGCTCGCTATCAAACACCCCCAAACTTAAGCTTTTGCTAGTCCTCGAGCAAACTATGAATCAAACATACAGTGGAAGAATGGATGCAAGAAACGTGACTCAACCCTCAAGGCTCAAATGTCAATAGTCAAGCAAGCAAGAGACATGCACACAAGGACCAATGAGGGAGACAAATTAAAAATTTTCCAAAATTAACTTGCACAAGCGAGATCTAACTCAACGAGATCAGACTCTACTAGCCCGGGATTGGATTATTAAACTCTCAGCCCATCTTTCCTCTACACTGGCAATAAGGTTTCACTAATGAGTTAATGAAACAAATTAGTTTGTTTTCCTCCATACTTAGGTGCTTATAATTGACAATTAAATTAAGCATTTATATGTGGCACTAGCTTTCACACACCTATTGCAGGGACCCTTAACCTGAGATTTCTCTGGTTGGCCTAACTGATCACAACAGGGGTAGCTCTTTTTGCCTAAACTTGATTAAACATTGCAAACTGTGCACAGGCCATGGCATAATTTTTTTTTTCAATAGTAACAACAAGAATGATTTTTCTTTATGAACATGATAAGCATATATTATTTTCTTTTCTCCTAACCAAGATCAAACATGCTAATTTGCGAAAAAAAAATTAACTCTTTAGCTCTACCCTACACCGATCGAGGTGTCAACAAGCATATGAACCCAATAATTCGCTCCTAAGCATTCAAATCCAAATCTAGCCAAGAAAAATACTCTACTCATGCAAGACATTTCCTAGAAATATTTTAAAAAGTCTCCATTTTTGGGCACTCATGCTTACAACTCATCGCAAGCTTGGAAATTTATAAGAAAGCCTATCCTAGGACATCATAGTCATGCAAAAATAACATCCAGAAAACAACCATATGCTTAATTCAAAGAAAGCTCAAAACTATAGCCCGAACTCAGATGCTCAAGGGCTCCACAATCATGCTAATCCACCCCCAAACTTAAAACATGTATTGTCCTCAATGTATAAAGAAAATAAAGCATAAACAAGCATGAAAACAATAAAAGAATGAAAGGAGTGAACAATACTGGCCTGGAATGAAGTTGATTTCTTGACTGGAAATTTGAAAGCTTGAAAGCAAAGGAGAGAAAGAAAACAAGACCTACAAAACAGACACAACCAATAAATAAAACTCAAAAGGAAGAAATAACTAAACTTACTTGGGTTGCTTCCCATAAGCGCTTGTTTAACGTCGTTAGCTCGACGTGTTGACCAAATAGACATCAAGGTGGTATGCTGTCAGGTGTCCCATCACTCGTGCCTTTTCTAGCACCTCTCCTATAGCCCACAAACATGGTATCTGATGTGTTCTTGGGGTCCTCAAAAGCTTTTAAAACTTCCTTTTCCTGTTGGACTCTGATGATTAACTCCCTGCCTTCAATATCAATTATAACCCTCCCTGTTGCAAGGAATGGTCTCCCTAATATAATAGGCATGGCAGGATTCTCTTTAATATCCAACACAAAAAAGTCAACAGGAAGAAAAAATCTACCTACTTTGATCAGAATATTCTCAACAATCCCATATGGACTAATGTTGGGTTCCTAGAGTGAGTAAAAATCTAGTATAAAATACTCTAGAATTCCTGTGCAAGTATACACAGTCTGCAGCAAGTAATATTATCAATCCGAGCCCTGAATGAGTTTCCACTCTACATATTTTTGTGTAACTTTTTAATGGTTTCAAGAATAATAAAATGATTGGGTTTTATCGAAATTATGATGAAGCAAAATAAATGACAGAACAACGAGTAAACAAATAGATAGATAGATTAAAGACAGGCACTGGTTAGGTTTTAGTGATTGCTCTAAGATATGCTCTAGCAATATTATTGATCATGCATTTCTCGCAGTATTATTAGCGGATTCCTCCCGGAACTCCGGATCTTTTGGGATATGTTTCAAACCCAATGAAGAGCGACCGATCAAGCACTAGGCAACTGGCTATCCTAGCTTAGTCACTGGCGTTCACCAATACACAATGATCGTAGTGTGGATAATTGCCACACACTCTCTAAATCATCCCTGAAACTAGAGAGAGCTATTCACACCGGCTGGCCAGGCGGGCATAAAATAAGAATAAGCACAACAATTAACCAAAATGCGATAGTCAATTTATTACTAGAGATGAAGCACAGTAATCACATTATTCCTAACCAACACCCTAAGCTACTTAGTTCATAATAGGCATACGAATACGAATTACAATCTGAGTATGCATGTCCATAACCACAAGTTAATAAAGAAAATAAACTCCCTAATCAGCTTGCGGTAGATGGTGTTCTCGATGATCTTCAATCTCCCTATACTATTCGGCTTCCAAGGGAAAACATGGAATGACTTTGACTTTGACGGCTACTTCCTTTTATAGAAGGATGGGAGGCTTGAATTAGGTCAACTAGGACACGTGTAAGGCTCTCCTTGATCCTTTATCACGAAAATAACTCAACAGAAGTCGGTTCATGAAGTTGGTTAACGAGCTGTGATGTGGCAGTTTCTTTTCCCAGTTTTGCTGCAGCATAGAATTTGCTCCCTGCAATCGCTCAGTAGCATAATCTGCACAAAGTGATTTCCAAAGCTTCCATTCTTCCAAATGGGTTAAAACATGTAATATCTATCCAAAACCAACCCTAATAAGCATAAAGGACACACAAATCCCTATATAATTGAGGCCTAAATAACTACCTTTTGGGCAGTTATCATACCCCCAAACTTGAACTATTGCGCGTCCCGATCAATACTAACTCACCTTCCCTTAAGAATTCAGAACATTAGACAAAGAATAGCTTAATCAAACCAGACAGTCCAACACTACCTTTAACCTTTACCTGAGCACTCTGCAAAACCAAGCTCTGCTGCAGCAAAATGATTCCTTCAGCAGAGACAAATAATCACCACTTTTCAGCTTAATTCTAAGAACTCACCACAGCTTAGCTCTATTATCAGACATTTCAAAACATATTTTTAAAGGGGTTTATATCATTATTTATCAGACTTAAAGTAGCCTTACAGTCATAATCTCTTAAGCACGGGATGACCCACTTTATGGTGCAGTATACCCTTGCCTCAAGCTCATCACCAACTAGACTCAATACTCATTATAAAGCTAAAAAATCCTTAGTTATTCCATCTCTTGCCCCTCAGAATGGCGACATTTTATGATGAAGCTCACCTAAGTTCTGGGAGAAAGAAAAACTGCTGGATCATCATTCATCCTTCAAAACTTTTGCTCCGTCAATTTTTTTCAGCAAAATCTTCAACAAATAATTTTTTTTCCGCAAATAATAATTTTTCTCATATTTCTCATTTTTTCACATTTCCTAGGTCATCTTTTGACGCGAAGACAAACTCTGGGTATCACAAATGTCCCCGGTTACTCAATAACCTAGCAAATTTTAATTTGAAGGAGAGGAATACTCGAGCAAAATAATTGGAGAAGCAAAAAGTCCCCCAAACTTGAATTATTCATTGTCCCCAATGAATCATTAATTTTGAAAATTATACCCCCAAACTTAAAATTTTTTATCTGAATTTTTAAACTAAACATGAGACTAGGATTAAGCTTAAAGTGGATCATATAAGTCAATACTACCTTCACAATCTTCTTTGCCGCAGCAACAGTCCAGGCTAGAAGAAATGCTCAAGCAAAAGGTTTCTGGAGATAAGAATACCTTGATCTAATTAAACGTAATCAGTCCAATCTTCAAAAATTCAGAAGAAAAATAGTTAAGTTAGGCATTACTTAGTGCTAATGGAACAAAAACATCTAAAAATTTCATTCAAAAACATAAGAACAGAAATTACATAGCAGAGATATATTTTTAAAGCAGAAAAATTAAAAAGAAACAAGCAAACATATTTATCAAATGGGGTCAGATATGCGCGAGCAAACAAAATGATAAGAACAAAAATAAAGCTCGCTGAAGATCATTTCATCCATCAATCTTCCTGACCCTGATCTTGATCATCATTTTCTTCTTCTCTTTCAACAGGTGGTGCCGGAATCCAGGGGTTCAACAGATCTTCAGGGAATATAGGAAGGGCTGGATACGGTTTGGAAAAATTCTCTTGCTTCCCTTCTTAAGCTGGCATCCCGATTCTTAACATAGTTCCAGAAGGTTAAAGTTTGCCTTTCAGCAAACTCCTGCCTACTGGCCGAAAGTGCCAGTTGTTCTATAATCGAGTTGATGCCATGGATAAGCCCACCTTGACGTACCTCCTGCACACGCTAGAGCCGTGCCAAATTGGGCGTGTCTATGATCCCCTTATCAAACAAGATCACATCTCCCTCATCCACCGGAACCCCTGCTTTTCTGCACAGCATTGTGATTGTGTTCGGAAAGAATAGTTTCCCCACCTTCTTTTTCCAACATCCAGAAATCTCATTCGCAATGATCCTCCCTACATTAATACTGAGAGACCGTAAGATGGCAAAAGCTAGGAGAACCCGTTCCCTGGAGATTGTCGAGTCATGTGTTGTTGGAAGCATCTTCTGTCTAATAAATCCCATCCATGTATTCGCTTCCCTTTTCAAATAAGCCGACTGGAATGTCCTCTTCTGAGTCTTGGATAACTGCCACTGTGCCCCTTCAATTCCTACCTCCCTTACAGCCTCACTTAGTTGCTCATCAGATGGCGCCACAGCCATCTCATTATATGCAGCATGGGGGAAATTCTGAAGGTTGTACAGTGCATTGATAGCACTTGGACTCCAATCCACCTCGACTCCTCGGACAATTACCTGGAAACCATCCTCCTTGACAATGTTAGCATAAAATTCACGCACCACCTGTGCATTTACAGATTCCGGCTTCGCATAAAACAGCTCCCAACCGTGGTCTGCAATACCGGTCCTCAGAAACTGTGGAAGATCACCACTAAAACCGCGCTCGAACAAGAAATCCCTTTTCAGAAGCTCAGCGTATTTTGCTCTGGCAAAATTGTTGACGAAGCGATCAAATGGAACCTGCTATTCTTCTATCGCCTCGTGTTCTTCTGATGCTTCAGCAATATTTTTGCCCTTTTATGCCCTGCGCTTGAGCAACTGCTCTTCCTCAGTCTTCCTCTTTGTTTCTTCTCTTTCTTTGTCCTCAGCTTCTTTTCTCTCTCTTTCCTCTCGCTCTGCCTTTTCAGAATCTGATGATGGTGGTGATGGGATATCAGTCCGAATCACCTGAATACGGCCGACCTTTCTTTTTATGCGGCGGCGTTTCGGCGGTTCGGGCATGATTACCTCAACACGAGCTTCTTGGTCCTGCTCGTTTCCTCTTTCAGACACTGCGTCTACCTGCTCGTCTCTCACCATCTCAGCCTGCTGTTCTTGATTTTCCTCAACATTTTCCTCTCGAGCCGTATCTGTAAGTCTCTGATCAGTCTCTCCTGGGGTCTGTTCTTGCAATTCTTCCAGGTTTTCTTCAACCACTGCAGCAGCCTCATCCTCTGTCACTTTTTCCTGTTCTTCCGCCCTCTGTTGTCGCCTTCTTCTTTTAGCTTCTTTCTCCTCTGGTGTTCTTTTCTTCTTAGTTTTCACTTTCGGAACTTCAGGGGTAATGGGTATTTCCTCTTCACTCTCTCTCTCTTTCTTTCTTCGCTCCTGTTTTGGCCATGGATAACTCAAAGGGTTTTGCAAAGAATGAAAAGGAGAAAGAAAGAATGTAGATGGCAAGATAGAATCAAGAAGACAAAGTGAGGAAAAACGTACCAATGTCTGCAAATAAATAAGGCTCCAGCAATTTGAAATCCTAACCGAAAGGATTTGCTCTGTAATAAATGGTTTTACCGTTCACAATTAAGTTGCAATTCAAATCCCTAACGGTAAAATTGTGGAACTCCAATCATCTATGGGGAATAACGGCATGCTGTCAACGGCTAAACCATTGGATTGTCCCTTCACGACATGTGGCAACATCCCTGCAATTCACCTGCCCATAGAAATTCAAAAATCCCAACGGTAAAAATAATTACTCACACTAAAATCCTTCCAATTCATACAAGAAATTTGCTCCAGCATTATCTTTGCTGCAACAATCTTCTGAACCTGCCGAATCTTAGATACGGAATTTAAATTTCAAAATAGGAAAATCAAACCTTTTAAATTCAAATTAAACTTAACCGATCAAATCAAACTTAATCTTTTATTCTCAAAAGAAGCCGAATAAATTAGAGAAAATCTCTATTAATTAAATCTAGAATTCAAATAACTGGAAATAAAATCTAGATAAAATAAAACCTAACTAATTAAAAGATAATTGAAAGATAATTTAAATAAATAACCCGAAAATCAAATCAAATCAAATAAAAAATAGATCAAATCTACCCTACCAAAAATAATAAAAATACTTAAAAGATAAAATCTAATAAATCATGCAAAATTAAATCTAACCTAACCGCAATTAAAATTAAATCAACGAAAAATAAAATCAATACAAATCCTAGGAGCTCAAAATTTTGCTCTGTGAAATGCTCCCGCAAAAATCCTGCTCTCTCAATCATCAACCAACCTTAGGGAAGGATATTTCATCCGAAACTCCTCACCCCAATAATTTTTCACACGCTGTCCATTCACCTTGAACACTCTCCCATCTTTTTCATCCTGCAAAGTAATTGCTCCATTGGGGAAAACCTCAATCACAATAAACGGTCCTGACCATTTAGATTTTAATTTTCCAGGAAATAATTTTAATCTAGAATTATAAAGCAAAACTTTTTGACCCTGGACAAACTCCTTAGATTTAATTTTTTTGTCATGCCACAACTTAGTCTTTTCCTTATACATTTTCGCATTTTCGTAAGAAAATTGACGAAATTCTTCTAACTCATTAAGCTGCAGCATTCTGATTGCTCCTGCATGACTCAGATCCAAATTTAACTTTTTCAAAGCCCAAAATGTTTTATGTTCCAGCTCTAACGGTAAATGAAAAACTTTCCCATATACTAACCTATAGGGAGACATACCTAGAGGAGTCTTATAAGCTGTCCTATAAGCCCAAAGAGCCTCATCCAACCTAAAGGACCAATCCTTTCTAGATGGATGGACTACTTTCTCTAAAATAGCTTTAATTTCCCTATTACTAATTTCAGCTTGACCATTTGCTTGTGGGTGATAAGGGGTAGCTATCCTATGCTTAATCTCATACTTAGCTAGAAGCTTAGTTAAGATATTATTAACAAAATGTGTACCCTCATCACTCACTAGAGCCCTAGGTGTCCCAAACCGCGCAAAGATGTGCGATTGAAGAAACCTTGCTACTGTCTTGGCATCACTCTGATGGCATGCGATCGCCTCCACCCACTTGGACACATATTCAACTACAAATAAGATAAAAACATTGCCATTAGAAGGGGGAAATGGCCCCATAATGTCAATACCCCATACATCAAATAATTCAACTTCTAAAATGTAAGTAAGAGGCATTTCATCTCTTGGCCCCAAATTTTCTCTCCTTTGGCAAGCATCACATTGCTTGTAGAACCAATGGGCATCCTTAAACAAGGTAGGCCAGAAAAATCCGCAATGCAAAATCCTCATAGCCGTCCCCTGACCGCTGAAATGACCTCCATACGGCGAAGAGTGACATTGCTCCAGGATTTCCTTTGCTTCAGCACCTGAAACACACCTACGAATAATACCATCAGAGCATTGCTTATACATAAATGGCTCATCTCAAAAGAAAAATTTCGCATCATGCTTAAACTTTTTCTTCTGCCTCCAATCCATATCAATAGGGGTGACTCCCTTTACTAAAAAGTTGGCAATATCAGGATACCAAGGGACATCCCTGACTACCTTTACCTGAACAGCAAAAAGCTGTTCATCTGGAAAAGAATCGAAAATTGCAGATTGCTCCAGCAAAGATGGTGATGGATCAAGACGAGACAAATGATCTGCAATGACATTCTCTGATCCCTTCTTGTCCTTTATCTCCAAGTCAAATTCCTGCAATAGTAAAATCCAACGAATTAATCTAGGCTTTGCATCTTTCTTTGACATTAAATACCTTATTGCTGCATCATCCGTGAACACCGTGACTTTTGATCCAACCAAATATGGCTGGAATTTTTCAAAAGCGAACACCACAGCTAACAACTCGTTTTCAGTAGTTGTGTAGTTGACCTGTGCCTCATTTAAAACCTTGCTTGCATAATATATAGGATGAATAAATTTTCCTTGCTTTTGCCCCAGCATCGCACCTACTGCAGCATCACTCGCATCACACATTACCTCGAATGGCAAATTCCAATTAGGTGCGCAGAGAATGGGTGCTGAGATTAAAGCAGCCTTCAATGTTTCAAAAGCCTTCCTACAATCTGCATTAAAGTCAAAAACATGATCAGTGCACAATAAGTTACAAAGAGGTTTACTAATTTTGGAAAATTCCTTTATGAACCTCCTGTAAAATCCAGCATGCCCTAAGAAGCTCCGAATTCCCTTCACTGAATTCGGTGGCCCTAATCTTTCAATAACCTCAACTTTTGCTCTATCAACTTGTAGATCATTTTTAGAAATTTTATGTCCTAACACTATGCCCTCCTTCACCATGAAGTGGCACTTCTCCCAATTAAGAACTAGATGGGTATCCTCACATCTTTTTAACACCTTACCTAAATTATCTAAACAACTCTGAAAATACCCTCCAGAAACTGAAAAATCGTCCATAAAGACTTCAATAGTGTACTCAATCATATCAGAAAAAATTGCTAACATACACCGCTGAAATGTTGCTGGAGCATTGCAGAGGCCGAAAGGCATCCTCTTGAAAGCAAACGTCCCATAAAGGCAGGTGAAAGTGGTTTTTTCCTGATCTTCAGGAGCAATAGTAATCTGGTTATACCCAGAATAACCATCCAAGAAACAGTAATAGGTCTGACCAGCCAATCGATCCAACAACTGGTCGATAAATGGCAGAGGGAAATTATCCTTTCGGGTGGCTTTATTAAGCCTTCTGTAATCCATACAAACCCTCCAGACAGTTACTGTCCTTGTGGGGATCAACTCATTATCTTTATTGCTCACCACAGTGACACCTCCTTTCTTAGGAACACATTGGACAGGGCTTACCCAATTGCTATCGGCAATTGGATAAATGATCCCAGCATCCAACCATTTAATTACCTCCTTTTTAACAACCTCTTTCATTGCAGGGTTAAGCCTTCTTTGTTGCTCAATACTCCTAAAGGATCCCTCCTCTAGAGTGATTTTGTGCATACAAAAAGACGGGCTAATCCCCTGAATGTCAGCCAATGTCCAACCTATAGCTTTGCGGTATTACTGCAGCAATTTTATTAAGGTCTTCTCATGCTCCCACATTAAGTCTGATGCAACAATAATGGGCAACGTCTCACTTTCCCCAAGATACACATACTTTAGATGATCCGGTAAAGGTTTCAAATCTAAAGTAGGTGCCTCAATTAGGGATGGCTTAATTGGGGGAGCCTTTCTTTGATCTAAATCTAAAGACTAAAAAACATCCTCACACCTAAACAATTCTTTTTCATTTTTTCTATCTAAAGAACAAAATTCAAAATCTTCTACACTAACCTCTCCATGCTTTTCTGAATGCTTATCAGCCGAATCCTGTATTGCTGTCTCAATAACTGTGCTCTCCAGAATCCCGATGAAGGAACAATCCTCCATTTCGTCTGGATATTTCATGGCTTTAAAGACATTAAATTTCACTTCCTCATTACAGACTCTCATTGTTAATTCTCCTTTTTTAACATCTATTAATGCCCTACCAGTAGCCAAAAGTGGACGACCTAGAATAATTGGGACATCTTTATCTGCCTCATAGTCTAAAATAATAAAATCAACAGGAAATATGAATTTATCAACTTTTACTAAGACGTCCTCAATTTTACCCTCTGGATATGTGATAGACCTATCAGCTAGTTGGAGTGTAACTGTGGTAGGTCTAGCTTCACCAATACCTAACTTCCGGTAGACCGAAAGAGGCATAAGGTTAATGCTTGCACCTAAATCACAGAGTGCTCTACCTAATTCCTTTCCACCTATAGACACAGGTATGGTAAATGACCCTGGATCCTTAGCCTTGGGGGGTAGCCCATTCTCAAGAATAGCACTACACTCCTCAGTAAGAGATACAGTTTCAAACTCACCTAACCTTTTCTTTTTAGTCAAAATATCCTTAAGAAATTTAGCATAATTAGGCATTTGCTCTATAGCTTCTACTAAAGGGATATTTATATGCAACTGCTTAAGAATCTCTAAAAACTTTTTTAAATTGACCATCCTGATTCTTAGGCTTTTGCCTTTGTGGAAAAGGTAGAGGTGGTACATAAGGTGGGGGCGGCACATATGGTGGTTCTACATCTGGCACAGAACCAGATGCTCCAGCATTTTTATTGCTGTCTCCAGCACCCTAACCAGACTCCAACTCATCCTCGACAACAACATTATTATTTCTATCACCATTTTTATCTATAACCTGGGTTTTACTAGGCTCAATTCTTTCTTCTAATGGCTTACCACTCCTAAGAGTAACTGCCTTTACCTGCTCCTTACCATCCCTTTTAGGGTGTTCAGTATCTGATGGAAGTTTTCCTTGAGGCCTTGCCTTGAGCTCATTAGCTAGCTGACCCACTTGCAATTCCAGGGCTCTCATTGAAGCTTGATTACTTTGAATTGCAGCGTCTGTACGAGCCATAAATTCTTTCATCATTGCCTCGAGAGAATTCTCCGAATGTTGTTGGGGCAAAGCTTGCTTATTTTGCTGGGGCATTACCTGCGCTTTAGCAAATCCCGGCTGGTTCATCTTCTGTTGCGCTTGTACGTTATTTCCTTGACCTCCCCATGAAATGTTGGGGTGGTTGCGCCAACTTGGATTATAGAAGTTAGAATAAGGGTTGTTCCTCTGATTACCTACAAAAAACACAGACGCTGGATTGCTGGGGTAAAACTCGTAGTTGTGGTCTTCACCGCAATAGACACATGCTTCGTCCGTGACTTGGTTCACCACTGCTGCAGGCTCCATAGCTGGTGGCTGCTGATGACTAATCACTGTCACATTCTTAAGAGCGTTAGCAATCATTGCAAGATCAGCCCTAATGGTGGACACACCATCAACCTCTAATACACTCTTAACCTTTTTATTTGTGCCTCTAACATCCGACCACTGACAACTATTAATAGATATTCTTTCTAAAATTTCATAAGCTTCATCAAAACTTTTTGCCAAAAGGGCCCCTCCATCCGAAGCATCGACCATACCTTGAGTTACTCCATTTAAACCATTGTAAAATGTTTCCATTTGAATACATTGAGGTAACCCATGGTGGGGACACTTTCGTAAAAGTTCCTTAAACCTCTCCCAATCCTCACTAAAAGTCTCATCGTCAAGTTGCCTAAACCCTACTATTTCACTCTTTAATTTCGCATTTCTATTAGGTGGGAAATATTTACTCAAAAAAATTTCAGCTAACTCATCCCACGTCCTAATTGATCCTGGAGCAAAAGAGTTTAACCATGACATTGCTCCATCTCTAAGAGAATACGAGAACAATGTTAATCTAAGAGCATTTCTAGGCACTCCTTGAATTACAAAAGAATCACTAACTCCTAGAAAAGACTTAAAATGTAAATGAGGGTCTTCAGATGACAAACCATGGAATTGCCCCACGGTTTGCAACATCTGAAACATTACCGGTTTCATTTCAAAATTCGCCGCTTGGATTTGGGGACGTGCAATCCCTGGATTCAACTCATTAAACATCGGGACAACATACGCTCGAATGGCTCTGGTCCTATCGTTCGTTATCAAGATAGGATTCTCAGCCTGATTATTTTGCTGCTCATTTTGCTCAAACAGTGGGTTTTGCTGCAGCAACGGATTCTGCTGGGGGTCTGCTGTTGCTGGACCTTCATGAACCTGTGGAAGTTGCGGCACGTTCTCCATCTGGTTTCTGCGCTGCTCCCTCCTTCTGTTCCTAAATGTCCTTTCAATCTCTGGATCAAGCTCAAACCGTACCCCAGGCGGATCGCTCATGCACCAAAATCACACCTGCAAAAACAAAAGAAACAATAAAAAAGTTCTAGCACCAAACCACTAAAACACATACACAAAACAGATCAGATAAAAACTTATCAAAGTCCCCGACAACGGCGCCAAAAACTTGTTGGGTTCCTAGAGTGAGTAAAAATATAGTATAAAATACTCTAGAATTCCTGTGCAAGTGTACACAGTCTGCAGCAAGTAATATTATCAATCCGAGCCCTGAATGAGTTTCCACTCTACCTATTTTTGTGTAACTTTTTAATGGTTTCAAGAATAATAAAATGATTGGGTTTTATCGGAATTATGCTGAAGCAAAATAAATGACAGAACAATAAGTAAACAAATAGATAGACAGATTAAAGGGAGGCGCTGGTTAGGTTTAGTGATTATTTTAAAATATGCTCCAACAATATTATTGATCATGCATTTCTCGCAGTATTATTAGCGGATTCAACCCAGAACTCCGGATCTTTTGGGATATGTTTCAAACCCAATGAAGTACGACCGATCAAGCACTAGGCAACTGGCTATCCCTAGCTCAGTCACTGGCGTTCACCAATACACAATGATCGTAGTGAGGATAATTGCCACACACTCTCTAAATCATCCCTGAAACTAGAGAGAGCTATTCACACCGGCTGGCCAGGCGGGAGTAAAATGAGAATAAGCACAACAATTAACCAAAATGCGATAGTCAATATATTACTAGAGATGAAACACAGTAATCACATTATTCCTAACCAACACCCTAAGCTACTTAGTTCATAATAAGCATAGGAATACGAATTACAATCTGAGTATGCATGTCCATAACCACAAGTCAATAAAGAAAGTAAACTCCCTAATCAGCTTGCGAAAGATGGTGTTCTTGATGATCTTCAATCTCCCTATACTATTTGGCTTCCAAGGGAAAACATAGAATGAATTTGACTTTGACGGCTACTTCCTTTTATAGAAGGACAAGAGACTTGAATTAGGTCAACATGGACACGTGTAGGGCTCTCGTTGCTCCTTTATCCCGAAAATAACTCAACAAAAGTCGGTTCATGAAGTTGGCTAACGAGCTGTGATGTGGCAGTTTCTGCTCCCAGTTTTGCTGCAGCATAGAATTTGCTCCGTCCAGTCGCTCAGCAGCATAATCTGCACAAAATAATTTCCAATGCTTCCATTCTTCCAAATGGATTAAATCATGTAATATCTATCCAAAACGAACCCTAATAAGCATAAAGGACACACAAATCCCTATACAATCGAGGCCTAAATAACTACCTTTTGGGCAGTTATCAGTCGCCCAAACCACCTAAAGAACTCTCATTGGGAAGAACTTTGGGTTTCGAGCTCTCTCAAACTCAAACTATTCAAAGATTAGACAAACTTCATCCAAACTAGATGAAAAATTCTAATTGGGACGAACTTTGGGTTCCGAGCTCTCAAAAACTTAATCGGAGTAATGGTTGGACCATTTGTCATCCAAACCACCAAAAGAATTATCAATCGGTCGAACATTGAGTTCCAAACTCTCTGAAACTCAAACGGAGCAAAGTTTGGACCAAGCTCGTCCAAACTGGATAAAACACTGTAATTAGGAGGAACTTTTGGTTTCAAGCGCTCACAAACTTAAACGGAGTAAATTTTGGACCATGTGTCGTCCAAACCACCTAAAGAACTCTCATTGGGATGAACTTTGAGTTCCAAACTCCCTAGATAGTCAAACGGAGCAAAATTTGTGACCAAGGTCGTCCAAACTAGATGAAAAACTCTCATTGGGAATAACTCTGGGTTTCGAGCTCTCAAAACTTAAACGGAGTAACGGTTGGACCATCTGTCACCCAAACCACCTAAAGACCTCTCATTGGGCCGAACTTTGAGTTCCAAACTCTTAGAAACTCAAGCGGAGAAAAAGTTTTGACCAAGTTCGTCCAAACTAGATGAAAAACACTCATTGGGAAAAAGTTTGGGTTCCGAGCTCTCAAAAACTTAAACAGAGTAAACTTTGGACCATGTGTCGTCCAAACCACCTAAAGAACTCTCATTGGGACGAACTTTGGGTTCCAAGCTCTCAAAAACTTAAATGGAGTAACGTTTGGACCATCTATCACCTAAACCACCTAAAGAACTCTCATTGGGCTGAACTTTTAGCTTTAAACTCTCAGAAACTCAAACGGAGCAAAAGTTTTTACCAAGTTCGTCCAAACTAGATGAAAAACTCTCATTGGGAATAACTTTGTGTTCTGAGCTCTCAAAAACTTAAACGGAGTAACGTTTGGACCATCTATTACCCAAACCACCTAAAGAACTCTCATTGGCCCGAACTTTGAGTTCAAAACTCTCAGAAACTCAAACGGAGCAAAAGTTTTTACCAAGTTCGTCCAAACTAGATGAAAAACACTCATTGGGAAGAAGTTTGGGTTCTGAGCTCTCAAAAACTTCAACAGACTAAAGTTTGGACCATGTGTCGTCCAAGCCACCTAAAGGACTCTCATTGGGCCGAACTTTGAGTTCCAAACTCTTCGAAACTCAAACGGACCAAAGTTTGGACCATGCTCGTCGAAACTAGATGAAAAACTCTCGTTGGGATGAAATTTTTGTTTCAAGCGCTCAAAAACTTAAACGGAGTAATGTTTGGACCATGTGTCATCCAAACCACCTAAAGAACTCTCATTGGGATGAACTTTGAGTTCCAAACTCCCTAGATAGTCAAACGGAGCAAATGTTTTGAAAAAGTTCGTCCAAACTAGATGAAAAACTTTCATTGGGAAGAACTTTGGGTTCCGAGCTCTCACAAACTTAAACGGGGTAAAGTTTGGACCATGTGTCGCCCAAACCACCTAAAGAACTCTCAATGAGATGAACTTTCAGTTCCAAACTCTCTAGAAAGTCAAACGGACCAAAGTTTAGACAAACTTCGTCCAACCTAGATGAAAAACTCTAATTGGGATGAACTTTGGGTTCCGAGCTCTTAAAAACTTAAACAGAGTAACGTTTGGACCATTTGTCGTCCAAACAACCAAAAGAATTATCAATCGGTCGAACTTTGAGTTCCAAATTCTATGAAACTCAAACGGAGCAAAGTTTTGAGCAAGCTCGTCCAAATTAGATAAAAAACTCTAATTGGGAGGAACTTTTGGTTTCAAGCGCTCAAAAACATAAACGGAGTAAAGTTTTGACCATGTGTCGTCCATGTTGGGTTTTATGCCCTAAAACTCGTAGATATTAAATGTAACATTTTACCGAACATTAATAAAATAGTTTATTTTGTTTGTATTTAGAAGATCTTGCCTTATTAACCCTAATCCAATAAACTAAAAATCCTATGCTGATAGTATGAAGCTTGAACTAGTATGTAGGGACATACGAAGATCAATGTTCAAGATTCAGCGTAAAGGGTCTATAGTATAGGGATAAGGCTGGGTACCTTATCCTGGTGACACTATGGATATGACCCACTTTGTATTATGATACAAACGTTATGATCCAACGCGTTCCTGTAATTGACATGCGAGTGGGTGTATCCTATGCAATGAGTTTGCATAAGACCGGACCGCGAAATAGTTAACCACTAACTGTAACACCGTTAGTTGGCTTGGTTTCTATTTCACTAGGATGACCTAGACAACTTAGTCTCAATCCTGAGTGGATTATGGACTCCTGTTCACGAGGAGTTGTCCTTTGATTTGTATGGGTGAGAGTGGCCAGCACGTTGACTCAATAAGCCTACCATTTTGGGGACAATACCGAGTGGGGAGCTGGGAACATAATCACACAAGATGCAATTCACTCATTCCCGACTTTAGGGTAAGTAGAGGTGTATTCCCTTAAGTGGTGTCTCCGGGACTTGAACAATGGGCCAAACCCTCTCTATGGCACGAGAGGGACTTCTGTTTGTTGGTTGGACCTCAAACAGGTTGTTCATTAGTGGAGTACTGGGAACTTAAGGACAAAGATGTAAACCAGGGGTAAAACGGTAATTTGACCCAGCTGGGATACGAACACACGTGAATGACTGACTTGTAGTACTGGTCAATATCCGTGGACACATAAATATTCTGCAGTAAGAAGAGTACAACTGAGGGTCTTTAGTGGAATGACCCACAGTTAACGAATGGAGACTAACTTGGTTAATGAGTTTAAGCGGATTAGTCTCGTATTGTTGGAGCTTCTGATCTGTAGGTCCATAAGGTCCCACTGGTAGCTAGTAAAAAGGCTTGAAGAAAACAAATATATATTGTAAATTGAAAGTGTTCAATTTATCCTAGGAATCGTATAATGAGGCTTTATAATATAAAGTTTATGAAACTTTATAATATATTTTTTGAATTAATTTCATAAATTAATTATTGAGAGAAAATATTTGAAAGAGTTCAAATAAATTTAATATGAATTGGATTCATATTAATTTTAATAAAATCCCTAAGATTAAATATATGATATTTAATTGGGTAATTAATTAATTATGGAATTGATTATTTATTTATTAATTAGAGACCTTTTCCTATTAGGAAAGAAAATATTTGAAAGAGTTCAAAGAAATTTAATATGAATTGGATTCATATTAATTATAATAAGATCCCTAAGATTAAATATGTGATATTTAATTGGGTAATTAATTAATTATGGAATTAATTAATTATTTATTAAAATTAGATATTGTTCAGATAATAGATTTGATCTTATTCCTAGACCTTTTCCTATTAGGAAAAGGTATTGGCCTTTACCTATATATAGGACCCTTGGGGTGGGGTGAAAGGCATCCCATTGTCTCTAATTCTCTCAGAGATCTCTCCCAAAAGACTCCCACAAGTCTCCTTCTTCAAGAAGTCTTAGAGATATACCGGTGTAGCCGATTGGTGGTGTTCGCACAAGAGGGTTGATGCGTTTTCATTCCTATTGGCAAGAAAAGGCGAATTGATCAAGGCTTTCTACAAAAATAAGTTTTCTATGAAATCCTTGATCACTAGGATCAATATAGTTGATTTTTAAGCATGTTTATAGCCTACCAAAGTAAGTTTTTCATCCAAACTAGATGAAAAACTCTCATTTGGACGAACTTTGGGTTCTGGGCTCTCGAAAACTTAAACGAAGTAAAGTTCGGACCATGTGTCGTCGAAACCACCTAAAGAACTCTCATTTGGATGAACTTTGAGTTCCAAACTCCCTCGAAAGTCTAACGGAGCAAAGTTTGGACCAACTTAGTTCAACCTAGACGAAAAACTCTCATTCGGAAGAACTTTTGGTTCTGAGCTCTGAAAAGCTTAAACGGAGTAAAGTTTGGACAATTTGTCGTCCAAACCACCTAAAGAACTCTGATTGGGATTTACTAACGTTCAATCCTGTCTCGAAAGTCAAACGGAGCAAAGTTTGGACTAACTTTTTCCTAACTAGATGAAATATTGTCATAGGGACGAACTTTGGGTTCCGAGCTCTCAAAAACTTAAACGGAGTAAAGTTTGGACAATTTGTCGTCGAAACCATCTAAAGAACTCTCATTGGGCCAAACTTTGAGTTCCAAACTCTCTGAAACTGAAACAGAGCAAAGTTTGGACCAAGTTCGTCCAAACTAGATGAAAAACTCTCATTGGGGCGAACTTTTGGTTTCGAGCTCCCAAAAACTTAAACGAAGTAACGTTTGGACCATGTGCCGTGAAAACCACTTAAAGAACTCTCATTGGGAAGAACTTGGGGTTCCAAGCTCTCTCAAACTCGAACGGAGCAAAGTTTGGAAAAACTTCGTCCAAACTAGATGAAAAACTTTAATTGGGAAGAACTTTCGGTTCTGAGCTCTCAAAAACTAAATCGAAGTAACGTTTGGACCATGTGTCGTCTAAACCACCTAAAGAACTCTCATTGGGCCGAACTTTGAGTTCCAATGTCTCCGAAACTCAAACAGAGCAAAGTTTGGACCTAGTTTGTCCAAACTAGATGAAAAACTCTCATTGGGAAGAACCATGGGTTCCGAGCCCTCAAAAACTTAAACAGAGTATAGTTTGGACCATGTGTCGTCCCAACAACCTAAAGAACTCTAATTGGGAAGAACTTAGAGTTCCAAACTGTCTAGAAATTCAAACGGAGAAAAGTTTGGACCAATTTTGTCCTAACTAGTTGAAATACTCTCATTGGGACGAACTTTGGATTCCGAGCTCTCAAAAACTTAAACGGACTAAAGTTTGGACAATTTGTCGTCCAAGCCACATAAAGAACTCTCATTGGGCCGAACTTTGAGTTCCAAACTCTCCGAAACTCAAACGGAGCAAAGTGTGGACCAAGCTCGTCCAAACTAGATGAAAAACTCTGATTGGGATGAACTTTTGGTTTCAAGCGCTCAAAAACTTAAACGGAGTAAAGTTTGGACCATGTGTCGTCCAAACCACCTAAAGAACTCTCATTGGGCCGAACTTTGAGTTCCAAACTCTCTGAAACTGAAACAGAGCAAAGTTTGGACCAAGTTCGTCCAAACTAGATGAAAAACTCTCATTGGGGCGAACATTGGGTTTCGAGCTCCCAAAAACTTAAACAGAGTAACGTTTGGACCATGTGCCGTGAAAACCACTTAAAGAACTCTCATTGGGAAGAACTTTGGGTTCCGAGCTCTCTCAAACTCGAACGGAGCAAAGTTTGGACAAACTTCGTCCAAACTAGATGAAAAACTTTAATTGGGACGAACTTTCGGTTCTGAGCTCTCAAAAACTAAATCGAAGTAACGTTTGGACAATGTGTCGTCTAAACCACCTAAAGAACTCTCATTGGGCCAAACTTTGAGTCCCAAAGTCTCCGAAACTCAAACGGAGCAAAGTTTGGACCTAGTTTGTCCAAACTAGATGAAAAACTCTCATTGGGAAGAACCATGGGTTCCGAGCCCTCAAAAACTTAAACAAAGTATAGTTTGGACCATGTGTCGTCCAAACCACCTAAAGAACTCTAATTGGGAAGAACTTAGAGTTCTAAACTGTCTAGAAATTCAAACGGAGAAAAGTTTGGACCAATTTTGTCCTAACTAGATGAAATACTCTCATTGGGACGAACTTTGGATTCCGAGCTCTCAAAAACTTAAACGGACTAAAGTTTGGACAATGTGTCGTCCAAGCCACATAAAGAACTCTCATTGGGCCGAACTTTGAGTTCCAAACTCTCCGAAACTCAAACGGAGCAAAGTGTGGACCAAGCTCGTCCAAACTAGATGAAAAACTCTAATTGGGATGAACTTTTGGTTTCAAGCGCTCAAAAACTTAAACGGAGTAAAGTTTGGACCATGTGTCGTCCAAACCACCTAAAGAACTCTCATTGGGCCAAACTTTGAGTTCCAAACTCTCTGAAACTGAAACAGAGCAAAGTTTGGACCAAGTTCGTCCAAACTAGATGAAAAACTCTCATTGGGGCGAACTTTTGGTTTCGAGCTCCCAAAAACTTAAACGAAGTAACGTTTGGACCATGTGCCGTGAAAACCACTTAAAGAACTCTCATTGGGAAGAACTTGGGGTTCCGAGCTCTCTCAAACTCGAACGGAGCAAAGTTTGGAAAAACTACGTCCAAACTAGATGAAAAACTTTAATTGGGACGAACTTTCGGTTCTGAGCTCTCAAAAACTAAATCGAAGTAACGTTTGGACCATGTGTCGTCTAAACCACCTAAAGAACTCTCATTGGGCCGAACTTTGAGTTCCAATGTCTCCGAAACTCAAACGGAGCAAAGTTTGGACCTAGTTTGTCCAAACTAGATGAAAAACTCTCATTGGGAAGAACCATGGGTTCCGAGCCCTCAAAAACTTAAACAGAGTATAGTTTGGACCATGTGTCGTCCAAACCACCTAAAGAACTCTAATTGGGAAGAACTTAGAGTTCTAAACTGTCTAGAAATTCAAACGGAGAAAAGTTTGGACCAATTTTGTCCTAACTAGATGAAATACTCTCATTGGGACGAACTTTGGATTCCGAGCTCTCAAAAACTTAAACGGACTAAAGTTTGGACAATGTGTCGTCCAAGCCACATAAAGAACTCTAATTGGGCCGAACTTTGAGTTCCAAACTCTCCGAAACTCAAACGGAGAAAAGTGTGGACCAAGCTCGTCCAAACTAGATGAAAAACTCTCATTGGGATGAACTTTTGATTTCAAGCGCTCAAAAACTTAAACAGGGTAAAGTTTGGACCATGTGTCATCCAAACCACCTAAAGAACTCTCATTGGGCCGAACTTTGAGTTCCAAACTCTCTGAAACTGAAACAGAGCAAAGTTTGGACCAAGTTCGTCCAAACTAGATGATTGGACCAAGTTCGTCCAAACTAGATGAAAAACTCTCATTGGGGCGAACTTTGGGTTTCGAGCTCCCAAAAACTTAAACGGAGTAACGTTTGGACCATGTGTCGTGAAAACAACTTAAAGAACTCTCATTGGGAAGAACTTTGGGTTCCGAGCTCTCTCAAACTCGAACGGAGCAAAGTTTGGACAAACTTCGTCCAAACTAGATGAAAAACTTTAATTGGGACGAACTTTCGGTTCTGAGCTCTCAAAAACTAAATCGAAGTAACGTTTGGACAATGTGTCGTCTAAACCACCTAAAGAACTCTCATTGGGCCAAACTTTGAGTCCCAAAGTCTCCGAAACTCAAACGGAGCAAAGTTTGGACCTAGTTTGTCCAAACTAGATGAAAAACTCTCATTGGGAAGAACCATGGGTTCCGAGCCCTCAAAAACTTAAACAAAGTATAGTTTGGACCATGTGTCGTCCAAACCACCTAAAGAACTCTAATTGGGAAGAACTTAGAGTTCTAAACTGTCTAGAAATTCAAACGGAGAAAAGTTTGGACCAATTTTGTCCTAACTAGATGAAATACTCTCATTGGGACGAACTTTGGATTCCGAGCTCTCAAAAACTTAAACGGACTAAAGTTTGGACAATGTGTCGTCCAAGCCACATAAAGAACTCTCATTGGGCCGAACTTTGAGTTCAAAACTCTCCGAAACTCAAACGGAGCAAAGTGTGGACCAAGCTCGTCCAAACTAGATGAAAAACTCTCATTGGGAAGAAGTTTGGGTTCTAAGCTCTTAAAAACTTAAACAGAGTAAAGTTTGGACCATGTGTCGTCAAAACCACCTAAAGAACTCTCATTGGGCCGAACTTTGAGTTCCAAACTCTCCGAAACTTAAACGGAGCAAAGTATTGACCAAGTTCGTCCAAACTAGGTGAAAAACTCTAATTGGGGTGAACTTTGGGTTTCGAGCTCCCAAAAACTTAAACGGAGTAACGTTTGGACCATGTGTCGACCAAACCACTTAAAGAACTCTCATTGGGAAGAACTTTGGGTTCCGAGCTCTCTCAAACTCGAACGGAGCAAAGTTAGGACAAACTTCGTCCAAACTAGATCAAAAACTTTAATTGGGACGAACTTTGGGTTCTGAGCTCTCAAAAACTTAATTGAAGTAACGTTTGGACCATTTGTCATCTAAACCACCTAAAGAACTCTCATTGGGCCGAACTTTGAGTTCCAAAGTCTTCGAAACTAAAATGGAGCAATGTTTGGACCAAGTTCGTCCAAACTAGATGAAAAACTCTCATTGGGAAGAACTTTGGGTTCCGAGCTCTCAAAAACTTAAACAGAGTATAGTTTGGACCATGTGTCGTCCAAACCACCTAAAGAACCCTCATTGTGATGAACTTTAAGTTCCAAACTGATTAGAAAGTCAAACGGAGAAAAGTTTTGACCAAGCTCGTCCAAACTATATGAAAAACTCTCATTGGGATGAACTTTTGGTTTCAAGCGCTAAAAAACTTAAACTGAGTAAAGTTTGGACCATGTGTCGTCAAAACCACCTAAAGAACTCTCATTGGGCCGAGCTTTGAGTTCCAAACTCTCTGAAACTTAAACGGAGCAAGGTATTGACCAAGTTCGTCCAAACTAGGTGAAAAACTCTAATTGGGGCAAACTTTGGGTTTCGAGCTCCCAAAAACTCAAACGGAGTAACGTTTGGACCATGTGTCGTCCAAACCATTTAAAGGACTCTCATTGGGAAAAACTTTGGGTTCCGAGCTCCCTCAAACTCGAACGGAGCAAAGTTTGGACAAACTTCGTCCAAACTATATCAAAAACTTTAATTGGGACGAACTTTGGGTTCTGAGCTCTCAAAAACTTAATCGAAGTAACGTTTGGACCATTTCTCGTCTAAACCACCTAAAGAACTCTCATTGGGCCGAACTTTGAGTTTCAAAGTCTTCGAAAGTCAAATGGAGCAAAGTTTGGACCAAGTTCGTCCAACTTAGATGAAAAACTCTCATTGGGATGAACTTTTGGTTTCAAGCGATCAAAAACTTAAATGGAGTAAAGTTTGGACCATGTGTCGTCCAAACCTTCTAAAGAACTCTCATTCGGACGAACTTTGAGTTCCAAACTCTCTCGAAACTCAAACGGAGCAAAGTTTTGACCAACTTCGTCCAAACTAAATGAAAAACTCTTATTGCGACGAACTTTGGGTTCCGAGCTCTCAAAAACTTAAACGAAGTAAAGTTTTGACCATGTGTCGTCCAAACCACCTAAATAACTCTCATTCAGACGAACTTTGAGTTCCAAACTCTCTCGAAACTCAAACAGAGAAAACTTGGGACCAACTTCGTTCAAACTAGATGAAAAAGTCTCATTGTGACGAACTTTGGGTTCCGAGCTCTCAAAAACTTAAACGAAGTAAAGTTTGGACCATGTGTCGTCCAAACCACATAAAGAACTCTGATTCAGACGAACTTTGAGTTCCAAACTCTCTCGACACTCAAACGGAGCAAAGTTTGGACCAACTTCGTCCAACCTAGATGAAAAACTCTCATTGGGACGAACTTTGGGTTCTGAGCTCTAAAAAACTTAAAGGAAGTAAAGTTTGGACAATGTGTCGTCCAAACAACCTGGAGAACTCTCATTCGGACGAACTTTGAGTTCCAAACTCTCTCAAAACACAAACGGAGCAAAGTTTGGACCAACTTCGTCCAAACTAGATGAAAAACTCTCATTGGGACGAACTTTGGGTTCCGAGATCTCAAAAACTTAAACCAAGTAAAGTTTGGACCATGTGTCGTCCAAACCACCTAAAGAACTCTCATTCGGACGAACTTTGAGTTCCAAACTCTCTTTAAACTCAAACGGAGCAAAGTTTGGACCAACTTCGTCCAAACTAGATGAAAAACTCTCATTGGGACGAACTTTTGGTTCCGAGCTCCCAAAAACTTAAACGAAGTAAATTTTGAACCATGTGTCGTCCAAACCACCTAAAGAACTCTCATTCGGACGAACTTTGAGTTCCAAACTCTCTCGAAACTCAAACGGAGCAAAGTTTTGACCAACTTCGTCAAAACTAGGTGAAAAACTCTCATTGGGACGAACTTTTTGTTCTGAGCTCTCAAAAAACTTAAACGAAGTAAAGTTTTGACCATGTGTCATCCAAACCACCTAATTAACTCTCATTTGGATGAACTTTGAGTTCCAAACTCTCTCGAAACTAAAACAGAGCAAAGTTTTGACCAACTTCGTCCAAACTAGTTGAAAAACTCTCATTGGGACGAACTTTTGGTTCTGAGCTCTCAAAAACTTAAACAAAGTAAAGTTTGGACCATGTGTTGTCCAAACCACCTAAATAACTCTCATTCGGACGAACTTTGAGTTCCAAACTCTCTCGAAACTCAAACGGAGCAAAGTTTGGACCAACTTCGTCACAACTAGATGAAAAACTCTCATTGGGACGAACTTTGGTTTCCGAGCTCTCAAAAACTTAAAGGAAGTAAAGTTTGGACCATGTGTCGTCCAAACAACCTGGAGAACTCACATTCAGACAAACTTTGAGTTCCAAATTCTCTCGAAACTCAACGGAGCAAAGTTTGGACAAACTTCGTCAAAACTAGATGAAAAACTCCCATTGGGAAGAACATTGGGTTTCGAGCTCTCAAAAACTTAAACGATGTAAAGTTTGGACCATGTGTTGTCTAAACCACCTAAAGAACACTCATTCGGACGAACTTTGAGTTCCAAACTCTCTCGAAACTCAATCGGAGCAATGTTTGGACAAACTTCGTCCAAACTAGATGACAAACTCTCATTGTGACGAACTTCGGGTTCCAAGCTCTCAAAAACTTAAAGGAAGTAAAGTTTGGACAATGTGTCGTCCAAACCAACTAAAGAACTCACATTCGGACGAACTTTGAGTTCCAAACTCTCTCGAAACTCAAATGGAGCAAAGTTTGGACCAACTTCGTCCAAACTAGATGGAAAACTCTCATTGGGAAGAACTTTGGGTTCCGAGCTCCCAAAAACTTAAAGGAAGTAAAGGTTGGACCATGTGTCGTCCAAACAACATGGAGAACTATCATTCGGACGAACTTTGAGTTCCAAACTCTCTCGAAACTCAAACGGAGAAAAGTTGGGACAACCTTCGTCCAAACTAGATGAAAAACTCTCATTGTGACGAACTTTGTCTTCCGAGCTCTCAAAAACTTAAACGAAGTAAAGATTGGACAATGTGTCGTCCAAACCACCTAAAGAACACTCATTCAGACGAACTTTGAGTTCCAAACTCTCTTGAAACTCAAACGGAGGAAAGTTTGGACCAACTTCGTCCAAACTAGATGACAAACTCTCATTGGAAAGAACTTTGGGTTCCGAGCTCTCAAAAACTTAAACGAAGTAAAGTTTGGACCATGTGTCGTCCAAACCACCTAAAGAGCTATCATTCAGACGAACTTTGGTTTCCAAACTCTCTCGAAACTCCAACGGAGCAAAGTTTGGACAAACTTCGTCCAAACTAGATGAAAAACTCTCATTGTGACGAAATTTGGGTTTCGAGCTCTCAAAAACTTAAACGAAGTAAAGTTTGGACCATGTGTCGTCCAAACCACCTAAATAACTCTCATTCGGACGAACTTTGAGTTTCAAAATCTCTCGAAACTCAAACGGAGCAAAGTTTGAACCAACTTTGTACAAACTAGATGAAAAACTCTCATTGGGACGAACTTTGGTTTCCGAGCTCTCAAAAACTTAAAGGAAGTAAAGTTTGGACAATGTGTCGTCCAAACAACCTAAAGAACTCTCATTCGAAAGAACTTTGAGTTCCAAACTCTCTCGAAACTCAAACGGAGCAAAGTTTGGACCAACTTTGTCCAAACTAGATGAAAAACTCTCATTCGGACGAACTTTGGGTTCCGAGCTCTCAAAAACTTAAAGGAAGTAAACTTTGGACCATGTGTCGTTCAAACAACCTGGAGAACTCTCATTCAGACGAACTTTGAGTTCCAAATTCTCTCGAAACTCAACGGAGCGAGGTTTGGACAAACTTCGTCCAAACTAGATGAAAAACTCCCATTCGGAAGAACATTGGGTTCCGAGCTCTCAAAAACTTAAACGATGTAAAGTTTTGACCATGTGTTGTCCAAACCACCTAAAGAACACTCATTCGGACGAACATTGAGTTCCAAACTCTCTCGAAACTCAAACGGAGCAATGTTTGGACAAACTTCGTCCAAACTAGATGACAAACTCTCATTGTGACGAACTTTGGGTTCCGAGCTCTCAAAAACTTAAACGAAGTAAAGTTTGGACCATGTGTCGTCCAAACCACCTAAATAACTCTCATTCGGACGAACTTTGAGTTCCAAAATCTCTCAAAACTCAAACGGAGCAAAGTTTGGACCAAATTCGTCCAAACTAGATGAAAAACTCTCATAGGGACGAACTTTGGGTTCCGAGCTCTCAAAAACTTAAAGGAAGTAAAGTTTGGACAATGTGTCGTCCAAACAACCTAAAGAACTCTCATTCGGACGAACTTTGAGTTGCAAACTCTCTCCAAACTCAAACGGAGCAAAGTTTGGACCAACTTCGTCCAAACTAGATGGAAAACTCTCATTGTGACGAACTTTGGGTTCCGAGCTCTCAAAAACTTAAAGGAAGTAAAGGTTGGACCATGTGTCGTCCAAACAACATGGAGAACTATCATTCGGACGAACTTTGAGTTCCAAACTCTCTCGAAACTCAAACGGAGAAAAGTTGGGACCAACTTCGTCCAAACTAGATGAAAAACTCTCATTGTGACGAACTTTGGCTTCCGAGCTCTCAAAAACTTAAACGAAGTAAAGTTTGGACAATGTGTCGTCCAAACCACCTAAAGAACTCTCAATCGGACGAACTTTGAGTTCCAAACTTTCTCTAAACTCAAACGGAGGAAAGTTTGGACCAACTTCGTCCAAAATAGATGACAAACTCTCACTGGGACGAACTTTGGGTTCCGAGCTCTCAAAAACTTAAACGAAGTAAAGTTTGGACCATGTGCCATCCAAACCACCTAAAGAGCTCTCATTCAGACGAACTTTTGTTTCCAAACTCTCTCGAAACTCAAACGGAGCAAAGTTTGGACAAACTTCGTCCAAACTAGATGAAAAACTCTCTTTGTGACGAAATTTGAGTTCCGAGCTCTCAAAAACTTAAGCGAAGTAAAGTTTGGACCATGTGTCGTCCAAACCACCTAAATAACTCTCATTCGGACGAACTTTGAGTTCCAAAATCTCTCGAAACTCAAACGGAGAAAAGTTTGGACCAACTTCGTACAAACTAGATGAAAAACTCTCATTGTGATGATCTTTGGGTTCCGAGCTCTCAAAAACTTAAATTAAGTAATGTTTGGACAATGTGTCATCCAAACCACCTAAAGAACTCTCATTCGAACGTACTTTGAGTTCCAAACTCTCTCGAAACTCAAACGGAGAAAAGTTTGGACCAATTTCGTCCAAACTAGATGAAAAACTCTCATTGTGATGAACTTTCGGTTCCGAGCTCCCAAAATCTTAAACGAAGTAAAGTTTGGACCATGTGTCGTCCAAACCACCTAAAGAACTGTCATTCGGACGAACTTTGAGTTCCAAACTCTCCTGAAACTCAAACGGAGCAAAGTTTGGACCAACTTCGTCCAAACTAGATGAAAAACTCTCATTGTGACGAACTTTCGGTTCCGAGCTCTCAAAAACTTAAACGAAGTAAAGTTTGGACAATGTGTCGTCCAAACAACCTAAAGAACTGTCATTCGGATGAACTTTGAGTTCCAAACTCTCTCGAAACTCAAACGGAACAAAGTTTGGACAAACATCGTCCAAACTAGATGTAAAACTCTCATTGTGACGAACTTTGGGTTCCGAGCTCTCAAAAACATAAATGAAGTAAAGTTTGGACCATGTGTCGTCCAAATCACCTAAAGAACTCTCATTCGGACGAACTTTGAGTTTCAAACTCTCTCGAAATTCAAACGGAGCAAAGTTTGGACCAACTTCGTCCAAACTAGATGAAAAACTCTCATAGTGATGAACTTTGGGTTTCAAGCTCTCAAAAACTTAAACGAAGTGAAGTTTGGACCAAGTATCGTCCAAACCACCTAAAGAATTGTCATTCGGACGAACTTTGAGTTCCAAACTCTCTCGAAACTCAAACGGAGCAAAGTTTGGACGACCTTCGTCCAAACTAGATGAAAAACTCTCATTGTGATGAACTTTGGGTTTCGAGCTCTCAAAAACTTACGAAGTAAAGTTTGGACCATGTGTCGTCCAACCCACCTAAAGAACTGTCATTCGGACGAACTTTGAGTTCCAAACTCTCTCGAAACTCAAACGGAGCAAAGTTTGGACCAACTTCGTCCAAACTAGATGAAAAACTATCATTGGGACGAACTTTGGGTTCCGAGTTCTAAAAAACTTAATCGAAGAAAAGTTTGGCCCATGTGTTGTCCAAACCACCTAAAGAACTCTTGTTCGGACGAAGTTTGGGTTCGAAATTCTCTCGAAACTCAAACGGAGCAAAGTTTTAACAAACATCGTCCAAACAAGATGAAAAACTCTCATTGTTACGACCTTTGGGTTCCGAGCTCTCAAAAACTTAAATGAAGTAAAGTTTGGACCACGTGTCGTCCAAACCACCTAAAGAATTGTTATTCGGACGAACTTTGAGTTCCAAACTCTCTCGAAACTCAAACGGGGCAAAGTTTGGACGACCTTCGTCCAAACTAGATGAAAAACTCTCATTGTGATGAACTTTGGGTTTCGAGCTCTCAAAAACTTAAATGAGGTATAGTTTGGACCATGTGTCGTCCAAACCACCTAAAGAACTGTCATTCGGACGAAGTTTGAGTTCCAAACTCTCTCGAAACTCAAACGGAGCAAAGTTTGGACCAACTTCGTCCAAACTAGATGAAAAACTATCATTGGGACGAACTTTGGGTTCCGAGCTCTAAAAAAGTTAAACGAAGTAAAGTTTGGCCCATGTGTCGTCCAAACCACCTAAAGAACTCAGTTTCGAACGAAGTTTGAGTTCCAAATTCTCTCGAAACTCAAACGGAGAAAAGTTTGGACAAACATCGTCCAAACTAGATGAAAAACTCTCATTGTGACGAACTCTGGGTTCCGAGCTCTCAAAAACTTAAATGAAGTAAAGTTTGGAGAATGTGTCATCCAAACCACCTAAAGAACTCTCATTCGGACGAACTTTGAGTTCGAAACTCTCTCGAAACTCAAACGGGGCAAAGTTTGGACGACCTTCGTCCAAACTAGATGAAAAACTATCATTGGGATGAACTTTGGGTTCCGAGCTCTAAAAAACTTAAACGAAGTAAAGTTTGGCCCATGTGTCGTCCAAACCACCTAAAGAACTCTCATTCGGACGAACTTTGAGTTCCAAACTCTCTCGAAACTCAAACGAAGCAAAGTTTGAAGAAACATCGTCCAAACTAGATGAAAACTCTCATTGTGACAGCCTTTGGGTTCCGAGCTCTCAAAAACTTAAATGAAGTAAAGTTTGGACCATGTGTCGTCCAAACCACCTAAAGAACTGTCATTCGGACGAACTTTGAGTTCCAAACTCTCTCGAAACTCAAACGGAGCAAAGTTTGGACCAACTTCGTCCAAACTAGATGAAAAACTATCATTGGGACGAACTATGGGTTCCGAGCTCTAAAAAACTTAAACGAAGTAAAGTTTGGCCCATGTGTCGTCCAAACAACCTAAAGAACTCTTGTTCGAACGAAGTTTGAGTTCCAAATTCTCTCGAAACTCAAACGGAGCAAAGTTTGGACAAACATCGTCCAAACTAGATGAAAAACTCTCATTGTGACGAACTTTGGGTTCCGAGCTCTCAAAAAGTTAAATGAAGTAAAGTTTGGACCATGTGTCGTCCAAACCACCTAAAGAACTCTCATTCGGACGAACTTTGAGTTTCAAACTCTCTCGAAATTCAAACGGAGAAAAGTTTGGACCAACTTCGTCCAAACTAGATGAAAAACTCTCATTGTGATGAACTTTGGTTTTTAAGCTCTCAAAAACATAAACGAAGTAAAGTTTGGACCATGTATCGTCCAAACCACCTAAAGAACTGTCATTCGGACGAACTTTGAGTTCCAAACTCTCTCGAAACTCAAACGGAGCAAAGTTTGGACCAACTTCGTCCAAACTAGATGAAAAACTCTCATTGTGACGACCTTTGGGTTCCGAGCTCTCAAAAATTAAATGAAGTAAAGTTTGGACCATGTGTCGTCCAAACCACCTAAATAACTCTCATTCGGACGAACTTTGAGTTCCAAACTCTCTCGAAACTCAAACGGAGCAAAGTTTGGACAAACATCGTCCAAACTAGATGAAAAACTCTCATTGTGACGAACTTTGGGTTCCGAGCTCTCAAAAACTTGAATGAAGTAAAGTTTGGCCCATGTGTCGTCCAAACAACCTAAAGAACTCTCATTCGGACGAACTTTGAGTTCCAAACTCTCTCGAAACTCAAACGGAGCAAAGTTTGGACCAACTTCGTCCAAACTAGATGAAAAACTCTCATTGTGACAGCCTTTGGGTTCCGAGCTCTCAAAAACTTAAATGAAGTAAAGTTTGGACCATGTGTCGTCCAAACCACCTAAAGAACTTTCATTCGGACGAACTTTGAGTTCCAAACTCTCTCGAAACTCAAACGGAGCAAAGTTTGGACCAACTTCGTCCAAACTAGATGAAAACCTATCATTGGGACGAACTATGGGTTCCGAGCTCTAAAAAACTTAAACGAAGTAAAGTTTGGCCCATGTGTCGTCCAAACCACCTAAAGAACTCTTGTTCGAACGAAGTTTGAGTTCCAAATTCTCTCGAAACTCAAACGGAGCAAAGTTTGGACAAACATCGTCCAAACTAGATGAAAAACTCTCATTGTGACGAACTTTGGGTTCCGAGCTCTCAAAAACTTAAATGAAGTAAAGTTTGGACCATGTGTCGTCCAAACCACCTAAAGAACTCTCATTCGGACGAACTTTGAGTTTCAAACTCTCTCGAAATTCAAACGGGGCAAAGTTTGGACGACCTTCGTCCAAACTAGATGAAAAACTATCATTGGGATGAACTTTGGGTTCCGAGCTCTAAAAAACTTAAACGAAGTAAAGTTTGGCCCATGTGTCGTCCAAACCACCTAAAGAACTCTCATTCGGACGAACTTTGAGTTCCAAACTCTCTCGAAACTCAAACGGAGCAAAGTTTGAACAAACATCGTCCAAACTAGATGAAAAACTCTCATTGTGACAGCCTTTGGGTTCCGAGCTCTCAAAAACTTAAATGAAGTAAATTTGGACCATGTGTCGTCCAAACCACCTAAAGAACTGTCATTCGGACGAACTTTGAGTTCCAAACTCTCTCGAAACTCAAACGGAGCAAAGTTTGGACCAACTTCGTCCAAACTAGATGAAAAACTATCATTGGGACGAACTATGGGTTCCGAGCTCTAAAAAACTTAAACGAAGTAAAGTTTGGCCCATGTGTCGTCCAAACCACCTAAAGAACTCTTGTTCGAACGAAGTTTGAGTTCCAAATTCTCTCGAAACTCAAACGGAGCAAAGTTTGGACAAACATCGTCCAAACTAGATGAAAAACTCTCATTGTGACGAACTTTGGGTTCCGAGCTCTCAAAAACTTAAAGGAAGTAAAGTTTGGACCATGTGTCGTCCAAACCACCTAAAGAACTCTCATTCGGACGAACTTTGAGTTCCAAACTCTCTCGAAATTCAAACGGAGAAAAGTTTGGACCAACTTCGTCCAAACTAGATGAAAAACTCTCATTGTGATGAACTTTGGGTTTTGAGCTCTCAAAAACTTAAACGAAGTAAAGTTTGGACCATGTATCGTCCAAACCACCTAAAGAACTCTCATTCGGACGAACTTTGAGTTCCAAACTCTCTCGAAACTCAAACGGAGCAAAGTTTGGACCAACTTCGTCCAAACTAGATGAAAAACTCTCATTGTGACGAACTTTGGGTTCCGAGCTCTCAAAAACTTAAACGAAGTAAAGTTTGGACCATGTGTCGTCCAAACCACCTAAATAACTCTCATTCGGACGAACTTTGAGTTCCAAACTCTCTCGAAACTCAAACGGAGCAAAGTTTGGACAAACTTCGTCCAAACTAGATGAAAAACTCTCATTGGGACGAACTTTGGGTTCCGAGCTCTCAAAAACTTAAATGAAGTAAAGTTTGG